>RJWM01012837.1:12553-55470 GCA_004363535.1 Dasyprocta punctata | reverse complement strand
GATGCTTTCTTTTGTATTCCTTTACATGAGGATTCCCAGTTTCTGTTTGCTTTTGAAAACCCACAGGATCAAGCTTCTCAATTAACCTGGACTGTGCTTCCCCAAGGGTTCAGGGATAGTCCACATCTTTTTGGACAAGTGCTCTCCCATGACTTGGCATGTTTTGAGTTTTCCCAGGTCACAGTCTTGCAATATGTAGATGATATACTGTTATGTGCCCCCTCAGAAGAGCTCTGTAGTCAAGGCACTTGTGCTCTGCTAAAATTTCTAGCAGACAGAGATTATAAGGTTTCTAAATCTAAGACACAACTTTGCAATCTAGAGGTAAAATATTTAGGCCTTGTCATATCCAAGGGGATCCGAAGACTAGGAAAGGAAAGAATTCAACCAATTCTCTCCTTCCCGCAGCCTAAGACTCCAAAACAGCTAAGGGGATTCTTAGGAATTATAGGTTTTTGCTGCCTTTGGATACCTGGATATGGGAAAATTGCAAGACCCCTCTAACAACTTATAAAAGAGACCCAAAAGACAGATACCCATATTTTAATCTGGGAACCTGATTCCCAAGCTGCATTCCAGAAGCTTAAACAAGCACTTCTAAATGCCCCAGCCCTGAGCCTACCCACAGGATACCACTTCAATTTATATGTCAATGAGAGGCGAGGCATGGCTTTGGGAGTGCTTACACAGGATCGAGGACCCGCTCAACAGCCTATAGGATATTTGAGCCATGAATTAGACATTATAGCGAAGGGATGATGGTCTGCTTGCCTTAGAGCTGTGGCAGCGGTAGCTCTCTTAGTACCAGAAGCATCCAAGCTAACTTTAGGCAAAGATCTTACCGTGTATACCCCTCACAATGCGGCAGGACTTCTTTCCTCCAAAGGGAGTCTATGGCTGTCAGACAACCAACTTCTTAAATACCAGGCTCTAAAATGGGCTCTCTCCCATGGATACCAGTTCCTGCCATCAGGATGGTTACACATTCCTGATTCGTCCACTAATATCTCAAGAGCTTTTCAAGATATTAGACAACAAATTAATAGCATGTCAGACTCTGAGATTCCCTGGACCTTTTCTTTTTCCTCCTTATGGAAAGCCATTACTAGCTCCTCTTGGTGGAAATCCTTATTAACTATACTCAATTATCTTGTTGATTCTATTATTTGGCCCATGCATACTTAATTGTTTCTCTAACTTTGTCTCCTCCAGACTCAAAGCTGTGCACCTGCCCAAGATGAAAGTGCCTGGTGTCTATCGAGGGCCTCTAGATAGAACCTCTGCAGAGGTGTACCTGACTGCTGTTCCACAACTACGACCCTCTTCAGCCTGAAGAAGCCAGATCGGTCATCGCCCATTGCCCCTCAAGGCAGTTCGGGTTACTTCTTCAGAGTGGGGAATGTTACAGGCAGCTGAGTTAGACAGAAATATTATAGGCAGTCAGACAGGGCTAGGCCCTCAAGGAAACTGGCACAGAGAACCAGAGGTCTTCGTGACCTTGGAGGAGACCCACACCTCTCCCTGCAGGCCAGATATCAAGACAAAAGGCAAAACAAATACACCCATATGCTAAAGATTGATATTCTAAATAGTTCTATATCACCCTGAGGAAGTCAGGAATCAGTATCCCACCCTTTTACAGGAAGAGTCATTATCCTTAGGCATCCCTCGCTTACTACGTGACTCGCCTCCCCATTTGTCCTTAATTTAATCAATTCTACCTGAGCAATTAATCTTATTGGTTAACCATGGTTATGTCCCACCTTATGCCCGTCTGCCTTGCGAGTTCCCAGTTTTTCCCCATCATGGTTTTACTCTATAAAAGTCCCTAAATATGACAGAATCTTTGGCAACCTACTCGGGCCCCCTTCTGTCCCTCAGAGAGAAGCTTTCTTTCTCTCAATAAATATCTTCTGCTCTAAAAAAAAAAAAAAGAGCTTAGCTAATCTTTAATATGTCTGTGTTCATTAGTTACCTTTTGCTTCATTACATTTTTTGTTTGTTTGTTTGTTTTCATTTTCTGAGACTCTATGTAGTTCAGGCTGGCCTTGAACTTGGGGAGATCCCACTGCCCCCACCACATGTAGCCTATGTAGTATTATATATTAATTTTCAAAATGCCTCTATAAAACAAGTTTTAACATTATAAATGAGGTTTCAGTGTTTATGAATGCACAGCAATTTTTAAAACCACAACACATGTATTTAATAGAATGATTCCTGTACTACCCTAAACAGACAAAATTAACTCTTCCCTTGCTGAAGGAATTCCTCTATTTTAAAAAACTTTTGCCAACTGGTTATTTATATTGCATGAACAGTTGTAGCCCATCAAAATAATCTCCCTGTAATATTAAAATATAAATTTAAATTAAAAATATTTATTACTTAAATTTTTATTGCAGGGAAAAAAAGACTGTCATCTTTTTTTAAAAAATCCACTAGGTAAATGTTATTTCTTCTCCTTATGAATAGCTAAAAGTCTAACACTGGCTGGGAATGGTGGCACATGCCTGTAATCCCAGCACACTGGAGGCTGCAGCCGGACAAAGTGAGTTCAAGGCCAGCCTAAATTGCATAATGAAACTCTGTCTCAAAAAGACCAAAAAAAAAAAAAAAAGTCTAACTTTATAGGAGTCTTCAAGTACATATTTTGAATTTTTATCTCTTTTAATGTGGTATAAGACTCATCAATATTGGGCTAGAATTTTTAATTTTTTTTTTTGAGACAGGGTTTTGTTATGCAGTTCAGACTCACCTTAAACTCACCTTGTAGCCTAGGATTACCCTGAACTTGCAGTGATCCTCCTGCCTCAGCCTCCCGAGTTCTGGGGATTCTTTTAATAATACAGTTTCCTCTACATGCTTTGTATAGCAGCTTTAACTATATGGTCTGAGCTTAAAATTGCTTAAAATCTCTGAGTTTCAGTTCACTAATTTGCTTCAGTTCAGTACTTCATTAAAAAGAATATCACACCTTAAAGAATTAGTATAAAGATTATATAAAACAGCATATAAAGAAAAGCATCTTTCATATAGCATTTGACATTTGAATAGAACTCAGTAAATGAAGACTAGTATTAGTTTACCTAAGGACTGATATTAATATGACCTATTTCTTTACTGTGCAAAGAACAGTCATGTCTCTTATTCACAGCATACAAACATCACCCCTGATTTCTAGGTGTGAAAGAAGTCAGAGCACTATTTCTCAAAAGGTAACCACCAGTTGCCTATCAGGTGAGTTGATTATATACATTTCCCAAATTAATCACAGTTTCTACAGAAATCTCACAAAACATTTCTGCACCAGCAGGGCCATGTTATTTTGTTAACTTCTTTCAGGTAACACTTAATTTGATGCTGTGAGTCTTGGCAAAGGTATTTTTACTTCATTTTTGTTATACTTTTGTTAAACATTTATTTTTACTGTTACATCATTTATTTAGGATGAATGGCTCAAAAACAGTTCAAAGGCTGGGTGTGGTGGCATATGCCTGTAATCCCAGCTCTTGGAATTGCTGAAGCAGCACTTGCAGCACTCAGGAGGCTGAAGCAGGACTGCCGTGAGTTTGAGGCCAGCCTGGGCTATATAGTGACTTACAGGCCAGCCTGAACTACATAGAGAGACTGTCTCAAAAAGCAAAACGAACATACAAAAAACTTCCTTTATATTAGACATAAGTTATATTAATAGTAGTCCTCAGGTAATTATGTTAGAACATTGTTTAATTGCATCTGTTGGTCGACTACACTTCAGTAAGTTTCATTTCAATAAAGTACAACGAAAATCACAAAACATGATATTAAAATGGGTTTTGTATCCAACGGGGTTTAGAATCTCTAGTATATACTTTTTTAGGGGTATTAAGGTTACATCTCGATGACTCCCTAAAGCCTCATACAGTCATGGGGGTGCAGGCTTTTTGGAGGCATCTGAATCTAGTTTGTGATTGATTGATGGTCCATTGCTGGGATTAAGGATGTGAGTGCTACACCCACCCTAGGGCAGGCAGCCTGCATACAATACAAGGGACAGAAAGAGGCTTGTCTCTCTCTCTCCTTGCTTTTCCTGTCTTCTGCCACCATGAATTGTTGCCCCTCTGCCATGTATCATCCTGCCTTTGACCCAACCAATTACAAACTGAAACCTCTACTGCGAGCTAAATAAACTTTCCCCCTTTAACTCCGGGTGTCAGGTATTTTATCTCAGTAATGAAAAAAGAAACTTAAGACACCCTCAAAGCCTCACCTGCTCAGAAGTGGGGCTTTGGAGAAGTGACTGGAACTTGGGGGAGATACTCATCAGTGGATTAGTCCACAGATGAATTTATAGCTAAAATGTGACTTGGAGGGGAAGCCAGGTCAGAGGTGGTAGGTCACTGGGGGCACAGTCTGAAAGGGTTTTTAACTCCCTCTCACCTCCCTTGATCTCTGCTTCCTCAAGTCACCAGCTCTTTCTCCTCTGCCATTGCCCACCCCCCAGGACTCAGCCAACTATGGACTAAAACTACTAACAACTGTGAGCCAAACCAACCTTTCCTCCTTAGAGTTGCATGTGTCCAGTATTTTATCTCAGAGAAAAGTAAGTAAGACAAGAGTTATTTATATATATTGTCAAACTTTCTTGAAAGGTGCCTTCTAGAAAGGTTGTAGGATTTATATTCTAACTATAGGACTCATTAAGAGGGCTACATTAGAACTTTCTAATCTTAGTCAATTATCTAACTTTTGAGCTAATGCACATTACTCTGATTACTTATAAAATTAAAGTTTTTATTTATTGCCTATGTAGAGTGTCAGTGTTTTTCCCCCTGCCTTCCTCCCTCCTTTCCTTCCTTCCATCTTCCTTCTTTCTTATAGTGCTTGTGACTGAACCGCTGAACTACAACCCTAGCCCAAATGTTTTTCACTTCTAATTAGTAAGTGTCTTTCTCTATTGAGGACTTTTTGTGTAAGGATTTAGTCTTCTCCAAAATCACTTAGTCAAGGTAACCCCAAAGGCCTGAGTTTTATCCACAATCTGTGGATACCAACAAGATTTGTCTAAAATTAGATTCCCCTACATGGTTTTCATTCCAGATTCCATCTTGTGGGGTGAGTTGGGGGGAGGGGGAAGTACCACCAATCGAACTCGAAACCTTGTGCTTGCCAGACAGGCACTGTGCCGCTGAGCCATATCCCCAGCCTCCAGATTCCATCTTGAAGGTCACCCAGAGCAACAGCCTATGCTTTGGGACAGGCCTAGAAATACTGCAAATCTAAAACAACAAGAAGCTCAGACAACAAGGAGCTCTATCAGCTAGGATTTTTATTCCATGTCCTCTTTTTTTTTCTTTCACTGATAATCACTGAATGAGTAACAGTCTTCAACCGAATACAAATCTACTTAAGCAAGACACCAGAGAATCATGTCACTCCTGTCTTCCCAGTAACTTTCTTTAAAAGTTATTGACAGAAATAAAGAGAAATTCAGAAACATAATCCACAACATGGGCGCTCCAATGGGAAAGAGAGAAATTGTTGACATTAATTTCATC
Organism: Dasyprocta punctata; assembly: GCA_004363535.1. NCBI lineage: Eukaryota > Metazoa > Chordata > Mammalia > Rodentia > Dasyproctidae > Dasyprocta > Dasyprocta punctata. The sequence continues at coordinate 49,930 of RJWM01012837.1, read as the reverse complement.
CAACTAAAAGAGCTAGTGATGAGCCAGCGGCAGTGCACACCTGCAATCCAAGCATTCAGGAGGCTAAGGCAGAAGATCCTTGTGAGTTCAAGGCCAGTCTAAACTACATTTGTGAATCCTTGTCTCAAATAATTAAATAATTAAGCTAATAAAAATTTAATTTATTAGATTCGCATCTAAAGAATGTTAATAATCTTCCTATTTTTTCCTATTATTTTATGTCATAAGACTTGATGATTGTAAAATACAAAGGCTCTGAAATACTTGGGGTTTTTTTGTTTGTTTGTTTGTTTGTTTTGTTTTGTTTTTGTTTTTGTTTTGAGGCAGGGTTGCACTATGTAGGCTCAAGCCGGCCGGCCTTGAACTCACAACACTCCTCCTATCTCAGACTCCTAAGTGCTGGGACTAAAGACATGTGCCACCATGCCTGGTGAAATACTCCATTTTAAATTAGTCTTGCCTCAAATATTTTTACTAACGATGCTAACAAATCTTTTCAGAGTTCTACTTTTCAGTCAGCCTTTTTTTCGAAATGTTGTCTCATGCTTACCATGAAACATGAACAATTATTACAAGTGAATATGAATACATATTTCCAAGAAAGGCATGTCTTGACTGGCATGGTGGGACACGCCTATAATCCCAACACTCCCAGCACTCAGGAGGCTGAAACAGAGGATTACCAAGAGTTCAAAACCAGCCTGGATTATACAGTGAAACCCTGCTTGAAAAAACAAAAACAAAAACAACTAAGTAAAAAAATAAATAAATAATAACAGAGCTCTGGGGTACTATGGGACTGCATGATGACAGATAAAAGCTAAGATACTGTACATTTTGTAAAGGTAAAAGAAAGGATCTTTCAAAATTTTCATCATGAAGAAATGACAACTTTTCAGGAGGTAAATATGCTAACCTGTCTGAAACATCATATGTATCAAGATCTTATGGAACTCGATTACTATGCACATTTTATGTTTTTGTATATTGGCTAAAGTAAAAACTTCACAAATTATTAAGACAAAGATTTACTATTAATATTTAGTACATAATAAGTGGCCTTCTCTAGGCTTTGAAGATATAACTAAAAGAATTCTCCTGATTTTAAACATTTTGGTTTAAAAACTTAAATGTTTAAAATAATATATAAACACATAAATACTCAACATATGACTGCATAGTTCAATGAATTACTGTAAAAGGGAAGACTACCTGTTGTAAACCAAAGTAACAGAACACTGCCAGTGCCTCAGACACTCCCTGATTTCCTTTGCAGACAGCCACAGCCCCTCAACCTCCCATCACGAACCTGACTTCTACCATAAATCCTTTTTCTTTCTTTTTAACTATTTTAGGTAACAATATGGGACTGAAGCAAATATCCAAATAATTCTGGTTCACTGGACACACTTTTGTACCAGATACATATTTAAAACAAAGCTCTCATTGTCTTGAATGCTTCTATTTCTTAATCCAGTGGCAATAGGCCCAACAGCCTCTGAGGTTATATTATTTAAATTTCAATAAATCTTTCTCCCAATTATCTCTGGTTCTTTTATAAGTGATATCATGACAATAAGGAATGACTGTGTGTAGCAAAGGGCACCCACATGTAATTGCTGTGACAGTGAGTCATAAGCCAAACTATACAAGTGTATGGTGGTGGTGGTGAGTAACCAACAGCCCTCACATCTAGGAACTGAACTAGTGCCAGAAAGCCATCTGAATAACAAACAGTAACATGAGAAGAATTTTAAATAGCTTACAGCTGTAGAAAAAGCACTACTTACTCCCGGCTCTGAACCTGCCAGTTATTTCTGTCTGTTATCACTGTGAAAGTAAGTTATAGTACATCAAAACTAAAAGAGCATCCTGTAAAACCTGGCATTTCTCCCAAACCATTTTAAAATTACTCCTTTGCACATTGATTTAAGATTGGTCTGTGCGAGTATTTATTGTTTGCAAGTCTGTTTTAAATATTTTCCTTGGAGATCAACTTTCCTGCTCAGTTATCCAGCCATGAATGACAAACTGCTTCTGTGAGTAGCTTGCTACTAACATGGGGAGGGGCCACAACACAGACTAGGAAAATTGAAGTATCTCGCCTTGGTGTCTTGTCTTTTTTCACTGTCTATTCTACCTAGAGGACAAACCCAAGAAGTCAGGACAGTCAGGCCGATAGCATCATCTCAATGCTAGGCCCTGAAAGACGAAGGAGAGGAAAACTGCAGAGGGACAAAAAGGAAAAATGACTGGTCTTCAAGTTGATGAATATTTACTAAGTACTCATTCTGCTTAACACACACCACACGCAGCTTGAGGGCATTTCAAAAATAAAATGCCAACCACTTTGCTCCTCCAGCCTATACCAAAGCACTTAGGTCCACTGAGAGAGATGAAGAAGAGGCATGTTCATTGTGCTTCACGTGGATGTTGCTCTCTTAGGACTGCTGAGGAGAACGAGACATGGCAAAGACAGTGAAGGCTTAATGACAGACTGTAGCGTTTTCAACCTTTGCCTCCCAGAGTCTCAACCACAAGAAATGATGGAATACTGGCAAAGAGAACTATGCAATGAAAACTTGCTTGAACTTCATGAGGTAGGATGGCAGTATTTGGAGACCAAGCTATTTTACTGCTATGCTTTGGGTGTAGTTTGTACCCCTAAAGATTCATGGGTTGTGAAGTTTGGTCCCCAGTGAGCCACGGTTGAAGATGTAATAAGGACTGAACCCAGGACTTTCACATTGAGCTAGAGCCCACTTTTTATTTTTTATTTTGAGATAGGGTCTCATTAAATCAGTGAGTTGCACAGGCTAGGCTCAAACTTGAAATCTTTTTGCCTCAGCCTCCCAGAATACTGGGATTACACACGTGTGCCAAGATTTGAAATCTTTTATGTTTACACTTTGAATTCAGCTTCTGAACAATATCTTGCGTTTTAACTTACAGCACTGCCCTATACTTATGCAATAAATCATAATTTTGTTCCAAAAATCTCAAATGTGACACCTTTCAAAAAGAGATTAACTACTGGGGATAGTGACACATGCCTGTAATTCCAGCATTTGGGAGGCTGAGACAGGTGGATCCATGAGTTCGAGGCCAGCCTGGGTTACATAGGGAGTTCAAGGCCAGTATGAACTACACAGCAAGACCCTGTCTCTAAAAAACAAACAAACAAACAAACCTTTTTTCCTCTTAATTCTTAACATACCACTTCAAACACTGCTTTATTAAGGAGTAGGTTTTCATTTAACCCTCTCATATCACCCATAGTGCTGACTTCCACAAATGAATTACTGAAAAGGCAAATTAAATTGCAAAATAGCATTAGTATCTACTTCATATTACCAATATCACAGCTTATAATATATAAAAGATTTTAAAATACTTTTTGTGATTTGATATGGCTATTAAGATGAACCTAAACTTTTTGTTGTTTTGTTCTGTTTTTTGAGAGCCACTGTTAAGGTTCTCTTGACTTTACTTTTCAACTTTAAAACTGACACTACAAAAGCAACATGGTGGCACACTCCTGTTATCCCAGCACTTGGGAGACTGAGGCAAGAGAATTGTTTGCAAATTCAAGACCAGCCTGGGCTACAAAGTTAGACCAAGGCCAGCCTAAAACTGCAGGAAGCCCCTGTCTCAAAAAAGAAGCAAAAAAAAACAAAAAACAAAAAACAAAAAAACCCCTAACACTAGAGCTGGGTATGGTGGCACATGCCTGTAATCCGGCACTTCGGAGGGTGAGGCAGAAGGATTACCACAAGTTCAAACCCAGTGTGGTTTACACAGTGAGTTCAAGACTAGACCAAATTACATAGTGAAAACTTGTCTCCAAAAAAAAAAAAAAAGACAACAACAACTTGCTGGAACATAGTAAAGTGCTTTGCTGTCACGACCTGAGGTGACTTTAAAACATACCCCAAAAGCTCACTCACATTCATCCAGTTGTGGATAAGGGGCATGTTCCCCTTTTGTGAGGCTGTGCTTTATCATTGCTTGACCAACTGAATACAGACTAAAGAATGCTCTAACAGTTCCCAGGCCAAGGGCCAAGAAGCAATAGCTTCCATGTGCTGTCTCTTAAGATACTTGCTTATGACGATGCTCACTCTGAGAAGACTGCCATTTAATAGAAGGAGCTCAGAATACACGGAAAGTCCATGAGAAAGTGTGTTGATCAACCCCAGTGACTGTCAGCATTGATCTCCAGCCTTCTGAGTAAGGACTTCCACAGCTCCATCTATCAGACTGACTTTCTCCATCTAAACCCTACACACCATAGGTCAAAGACAAGTTGACCCTGCTGTACCCAATATAAAGTCCTGATCTCTGAGTCAGAGTATAACAAAATGAATGCCTTATTCCACTAAGTTTGGGGGTGCTTTGTTACAGGTAACTACAGCATGACCGATGAGGCTAAGATTAAATTATTCAACTACTATAGCCAGGAACTAGTTCAATACATACATACATACCAGACAGCTGAATATGGTTCTGCACACCTGTAATGCCAGCACCTGGGAGGCTGAGGCACAAGAATCACTGTGAGTTTAAGACCAGTCTGGGCTACAAAATAAGTTCAACGTCAGCCTAACTATCTAACAAGACTGTACGTCCAAAAAAAAAAAAAAAAAAAAACACAAACCAGTTGGCTATGGTGGTGCAGGAGGCAGGGCGATCACTGCAAGTCTGAGGCCAGCCTGACTATGTAGCAAGATCCTGTCTCAAAAGGCAACAAAAAACAAAAAATTAAGAAACCAAAAAACAAAAAAAAAAAGAAGAAAACCTTCCCTCATACAAATTATAGATTTGTAGCCATGAACTATAAATTATACTTCCTATACTCTCTATTCACCAATAATCCTTAAACAGCATATATTTTTAAAAATGACAACCTAAGCCAGGCGTGGTGGTGCACGTCTTTAATCCCAGCACTCAGGAGGCTGAGATAGGAGAAGCATTGTTGAGTTGGAGACTGGCTTGGGCTACAATGTGAGCAAGGCTGGCCTGAACTACATAGTGCGGCCTTGTCTCGAAAAAATAGGGCTGGGAGTTTGGCTCAGTGGCTTAAAGCACCTGCCTGGCTGGCAGGTGCGAGGTTGTGAATTCAATTCCCGATGCCACAAAAAATAAACAAATAAATAAAATAAAATAACAAGCCATTTTTCATTTAAAAATAGCCTGAAGGAGCCAGGTATGATGGAGCACACCTATCATCTCAGCATGGAGGAGGATTAACTTGAGTTTGAGGCCAGTCTGGGATACATTAAGTGAGTTCAAGGCCAGGCTGTACTACATAGATAGACTCTGCCTCCAAAAATAAAAGATAAAAAAGCCTAAGGTAATTTTACAGAATATTTTTAATGCACCTAAGTTTTGACTATGACCCATGACATCAGATCAGGTATGGAATACCCCATCTGTGATGTCATTCAGCATTCAACAAGTTTTGGATTATGAAGCATTATTTCAGATTAGGGATACTTAACCTGTATTATACATTAATAAAAAAGACTTAAAATATGCTCTACATAGCATGCATAAAACTAGTTATCTTTCACATAAAGCATATAATATGTGGCTATTTAACATATTTTCATATCAGAAAACTGTACTGAGAATCAAAAGGCAGCCATTTACACTGCTCCTTACATACTACTTCCTCTACCATGTGGCAGTCAAGAGAAAAAATTTTTTGAATGATCATGCTATACAGACCCACAATTTCTTTAACAATATCCCTACATACAGCAAACTATATGACAATCTGACCAGTTATCTTCTTAGTAAAAGCAAAAGGCACAACAAATTATCAAAGGACCAGAAACAATGGGGACTCAAAAATATCATCTTTATGAACATTATTTCTAAATATGTAAACAACCAATGCACATTACAAAAAAGAACCCAGAGGCAAGGAGAACTGTAGGAAGAGGAACTAGTAAACACTGGAAGAGCAAGTTTAAACCACTCTGTTTATTCACAGCTCACATAACTTGGTAAGAAGCCTCTAAAAATTTTTTCAAATTAAAAGATCATTTACCAAGGAAAGGCATAATAAGATTCCTAGACTTAGGGTGTGACTTAGAAGTACAGCTCATGCTTAACATACATCAAGTTTGAGGTTCAATCTCCAACACCCCGAAAATAATAATATTGATCATTCTTCAAAATTTTCTTATCTTGGGGCCGGGAGTTTGGCTCAGCGGCTTAAGCGCCTGCCCCGGCAGGTGTGAGGTTGTGAGTTCGATCCCTGGTGCCGCAAAAAAAAAAAAAAAATTTTCTTATCTTAATCAAAGAAAAAGGAGGAGCTTCAAAAACCTTTCTGTAGTACCTATAATTGTATCAACAACCCTGCCCCAACAGCTTTCACAGGTCCATCTAAATGGGGGCTATCTTTTCCCAGCTTTTACATAGACAATGAATAGGTCAATACTGAGATGAAAATTTCTTCAGTTCCTTCTAAAGTTTCCAAACTCAGAGGTCAATAACTTATTCACTTCAAAAAGGAAAAGAAATAAGTGAAATCTAGTTCATTTAATCATTTTATCTCATTCTGGGAAGTCAAACTACATGCCTACTATTCAAAACACAGCTTTCTGGAAAAAACACGTATATGCATATGTATATAAAAAATAGTTAAGACAGTTATAGTACTGATTTCTCTGAGTTGACAGAAGAGAAAGATTTGCATTGGTACTGTTCAGACAACTGAATGCAGATGTCCTGTGCTCTGGGTGAATGATTTGGGGATGACAATGTGCAGTGTATGTACCATTGTTGCCCTGACTGACATATCTTGAAATTTTGTTGTAGTTTTTCTTTTTCTCCATGAAATAAAATGGATTGCGGGGGGGAATCAACTACGACTTATCTAAAACAAACAAACAAACAAAAAATGGCCTTCGGGCAAAAAATTTGGGGGGGTATGTATGTGTACACTGTGTGTACATTGAGTGCGTCTCAGGTGTTTGGGGTTTATACATGCTAGGCAACAACTTTACCACTGAGCTACAAATCAACCAACCCCTTTTAATTCAGTTTGAGACCATGTTTCCCTATGTTGCCCGGCCTCTGACTTATGAGTCTCTTCATGCCTCCCCTTCCAAATAGCTGAGATTACAGATATGTGCTACACAGCCACAGTACTTAGCAAAAGCATTCTTTTTAAGGCCACATCACTTAAATTTCTGTAAGACTCTCTCAGTAAAACAAGACAGTTTTGTTTACTGGTTCTACCTTTATGCAGAGGATAAAGGTTTGTGTTCTAAAACTTCCAGAAAACAGTCTATGATAAACATCCTTTTAGAGAAATATACTTAGTGGGGAATGGTGGTGGTACATGCCTATCATCCTAGCATATGGGAAGCTGAGGCAGAAGGATTGAATTGAGTTCAAGGCCAGTCTGGGCTACACAGTGAGTCAAGGTCACGTTGAACCACACACGAAGACCCTGTCTCAAAAAACAGAAAGCCAGGTCTATGCCTGTAATCCCAGCAGTAGGGAGGCTGAGGTAGGAGGATCGCTGGGAGTTCGAGGCCAGCCTGAACTGCACAGTGAAACTTTGCCTCAAAAAGACCAAAAAAACAAAGCAAGCAAGCAAGCAAGCAAATATACTTAAAACATTTCATTATTCAAAGCCACAAGTTCACTGCAAATCCATTATGGAGAAATGGAAATCCTTGGGTACTGCTGATGGCAATGTAAAATGGTACAGCTGTTATGGAGAACAGTGTAATTGTTCCTCAAAACATGAAACACTGAGGATATATACCTCAGTGGTAGAGTGCTTGCCTAGCGTGTGAGGCCTTGGGTTCAATCCTCAGCACTGCAAAAATAAATTTAAAAATTAAAAATAAATAAAATAAACTCAGAATTACCTTTATGATCCAGCAATTGTACTTTCTGGTATTACCCAAGGAATTAAAAGCAAGGACTTAACCATGTACTTGTAAATCCATGTTCAAAGCAGCATTGTTCACAATGTTCAAAAGGCAGAAACGGTACAAGTGTCCATCAAGAGATGAATAGACAGATAAGCATGAAGGTGTATGCCTGTAAATCTAGCCCACTGGGAGGCTGAATCAAAAGGCTCACAAGTTCAAACCCAGGCTGGGCAACTTAGTGAAACCCTGTCTCAAACTAAAATACAAAAGAGAGCTGGGGGGTGTGGCTTAGTGCAAAACCCCTGGTGGTATCAGTCCCCAGCACCACACACATGAACACACAGAAGTAAACATATAAACAAAATATGGTACATAGATAAAATTATTTAGCCTTTTTTTTTTTAAGACAGAGACTTGGAGTGGGGGAGATGGCATAGTGATTAAGACTATTACCTCCACAGTCAGACTGCCTGAGTTTGCATCCTGCCTCTACTAGTTTACATCCTTGGACCCTGACCTGCTTTCCTCATGTAGGATCCTTTAGTAAGGTCTCACTATGCACTTCACAACCTTGAATTCACTATGTAGCCGACGCTGGCCTGAAATTAGCAGAAATTGTACTGCCTCAGTTTCCCATGCCAGGATTACAGGCATACACCACCACACCCGGCTATTCAGTCTTAAAAGGAATGAAATTCTGATACATGCTACAATATAAATAAACCTTAAAAACAACACAAGTGAAAAACACCAGAAAAAAGAAAACAAATATTGTATGATTCCACTTCATGGGGTTTCCAGAAGTGGCCAAATTCATAGACATAGAGACTAGTGGTTACCAGAAAATACAGAGAAGAGGCAATGAGAAGTATATTTTGGGGGGGCTTTTTTTTTTTTTTTTTTTTTGCGACGCCGGGGTGTTTTTGTTTTTTGAAACAGGGTATTGCTATGTAATTCAGGCTGCCCTTGAACTCGAAGGTGATCCTCGTGCTTCAGTCTTCTGAGTGCTGGGATTGCTTACAGGCATGCAACACCATGCCAGACTCATGAGAAGTGTTTCACTTTGTTTTGTTTTGGTGCTCAGAACTGAACACAGGGCTTTACTCATGCAAAGCAATCACTGGACTAACTGAGTAGTACCTCAGCAAGAAAAAAAAAAAAAAAATTGGGGGCGTCTTTTTTGATACAGGGTCTCGCTATGCAGTTCATGCTGACCTTGAGTTCACTTTGTAGCCCAGACTGGTCTCAAACTTGCAACAATCCTCCTGCCTCAGCCTCCCAAGTACTAGGATTACCGGTGTGCACCACCACGTCCAGCTCACAAAATATTATTTAATAGGATGTGTTTTAGTTTGGGATGATAAGAGAGTTATGGAGATAGATAGTAGTGGTGATAGCACACACTATTGTGAACATACCTAAGACCACTGAACTGTACAATCACAACCATTAAAATAAAACCAACATGGTGGCACACATCTGTAATCTCAGCACTCTTGGAGACTAAGGAGGATCAGAAGTTCAAAACCAGTCCAGTCAATTTAAGTGTCTTAGTGAGATCCCATCTCAAAATAGAAAACAAAGCTGGGTATGGTCACACACACCTGTAATTTCAGCACTTGGGAGGCTGAGGCAGGATGATCACTGCAAAAGTGAGTCCAGCTTGGGTTACACAGTGAATTCAAGACCAGCCTGAACTACACAGCAAGACAATGCCTCAAAAAAAATTTTGTTATTACTTTTTTAAAAATTTTTGTTTATTTATTTTTGGTACTGGGGAGCAAACTCAGGACCTCGCCCTTGCCCGGCAGGAACTTACGCCACTGAGTTAAGCAACCAGCCCCCCAAAAAACTTTTTTAAATAAAATAAAATATAAAAGGGCTAGAGATGTAGCTCAGTGCAAGAGGCTTGGATTCAATCTCTAGTAATGCAATAAACACTGATTTATATTATGTATGTTTTTCTGTAATTTAAAAAAACAAATATTTAAAATCCAAACAAATTTGTTCGTCTGAAACAACAGGCCTTCTGTGTCTCCAACTCACTTTACTCTAGTATTCAAAAATATGTGAAGGCCTGAAGTCTGGTCTACAAATTGGCTTGAACCTCTACCACTTTCACTATGTTGATGTCGGCTTTTACTACCTCCTCTCTCACTTACTCTATTCCAGCTGCACTGGTTCTCTTGTGATAGAATACTTCATGCACAGTTCACCCTCAGAATCTGCATTTTAATTCCTTCAGCCTAAAACACTCTCACCATCCTATCCAAGTATCTATATGGCTTGCTCTACTACTTCATTCAGAGCTGTCAGATCAATGGTACCTAGTTAGAGAGGGTTTCACTAGCTGTACTTTGTAAGATAGTAAACCTATCTTCCATGAATGTTTGCCTTTCCCTAGTATAATTTTTTTTTTTTTTAATGTGGCACCTGGGATTGAACTCACAGCCTCACGCCTGCCAGACAGGTGCTTAAGCTACTGAGCCAAACTCACAGACCCCTAGTGTAATTTTCTTAACAGTACTCATCACCATACAATGTGTTATGTATTATTTACTGTCTACTCTTATTATATCAACTCCATGAGAAAAAGACCTATTTTTGTTCATTGTTATAACCCTAGCAGCTAGCACACTTCTTAGTATATTAGTAGATGCTCAATATATATTGAAACAATCCAACTCCTTTTATCAAGCTTGAATCCTAATAACTACAAATGTCAGACTTCTCATTTCCACCTAAAAGGTTTATGCTAGCTATAGTCACTCTGCCTGCTATATCACGCTAGTTTGTCTTGAACTAAGCCTTTACATAGAAATCCTTCTATCGTGTATTATATTACATTTCTTTACATTCATCTCTAGCCTATTCAATTACAACAGTCTCTTAACTTCCTACTTCTGCTTCCTCTCAGCACCTGTAATCTCTTCAATAAAGCAGCCAGAAGAATTTTTTTTTTTTTTTTGGTGGGTACCAGGAATCAAACTCAGGACCTCACACTTGCCAGGCAGGCGCTGCACCACTGAGCTATATCCCTGGCCCAGCCAGAGGAATCTTTAACACATTTATCAAGTTAGACAAGGTGACATGTGCCTGTAATCTCAGCACTGGGAAGGCTGCAGCAGGAGGAACAAAAATTCAAGCCTAGCTCAGGCAATTTAGGGAGATTCTGTCTCAAAAAGGGGGCTATGGTTGTAGGCTATGGTTCTATGGTTATAGAACACCCCTGAATTCAATTCCTAGAGCTGCAAAAATAAATATTATATCATATCATGATACTTTTATGTTTAAAACTTCCTGTCATACATTATATCTAGATGTAACTCCCCAAAACTTCATGCACTCATAGGTGGGACTTTTCACAGGTGGCTGGATCTAGGGTGTGTGAATATGAATTAAGCATGTGTGATAACCAAATTAGTCTCGATTGATTTAGCATAGTTCTGGGTGTAGATAATGGGAAGGCCCACCCTAGGTGTGGGTGGCACCATCCAATAGGCCTGTAGCCTAGAAGGGATAAAAGGGGAAAAGTGGCTCACTGTTTTGCTGCTTTCTGCCTGCCACACCATGGACTCCCTCCCTGTACCATACTAACCTCAAACTGTGAGCTACAATAAACCTTTCCTCCTTTAACTTGTGGGTATCAAGTGTTGTGTCTCACAATGAGAAAAGTAACTAAGACACCTTCCAAGACTTCTTCGAGGCTAAATTTCTTAGTGGCTACAGGGACCTCATCTTGCTTATCTCTTCAGCCTTATCTCATGACACTATGGTCCTTACCACCAAGTTGAGACTATGCTGGAATTTTTTCCTTGCCTCAAACACCTCCAGTTCATTTCTACCTTGAGTTTTTACTTAGCTTGATTTTTCGGTGGCTAGATTATCTTTTATATATTATATTAATGCCACCTCCTGATAGTCAATCAGTCATGCTCTACCAACTATTCTGTTTTCTTCCTCTTTGTATCAATTACAAGTTGGTATTTTGTTTATTTATTTCAATAATTAGCTCCATGAGAACACTGATTCTACATACTAAGAGTACCTGGCACAATACAGATGTTTGATACTTACTGAACTTGGTAATTAGCCTACAATGTTTTTCCCAAATGTTTTCTTGCTGGAAATACAGCTCAGTGGCAGAGCGCCTGCCTAGCAAGTGCAAGATCCTAAAAACACAGCTGTACCTAATGTTTTCTTCTCCCTTGAACCCAATCTGCGATCTAATTAACTATATATGTGGTAGATTATCTCTGTCTCTACCTTATTAAGAAGGCAAAGTAAAGAGACTAAGCTATAACTCGGCAGTACACTTGCCTAGTAGGTGCAAAGCTGTGGGTTAGATCTCCAGTACCTCCAAAAACAGAAAAATAAGGTATTTTACAGTTTTCTTCCTCTTTCCCTAAGTTTCCTCCATTCACCCTCTCCTTCAATCTGATTTCTCAGTAGAAAATTTGCTACTCATTTGTAAGAGTTAAACCTTTTAATCATATCTTGATTTCAAACTTTCATACCCTCTCAGGGTAAGATATTAATCACTTTTTAATATATTTAAACTACTTTAATGGATCATTCTTTTTTTTTTTTTTTTTTGCGGCACCAGGGCTCAAACTCACAACTTCACGCCTGCTAGACAGGCGCTTAAGCCACTGAGCCAAACTCCCGGCCCTAGTTTTTTGAGGCAGGGTCGTGCTATGTAGCTCAGGTCGGCTTTGTGCTCGCGTTGTAGCCCAAGCCGGCCTCGAACTCACAATGCTCCGCCTACCTCAGCCTCCTGAGTGCTGGGAGATGATTCCATTTTGACTAAAAACATCTGTTGGCAGGTATGGTGATGTATGCCTATAAAGCCAGTACTTGGGGTGGGTGACACAGGAGGATCACTGCTAATTTAAGTCCAGTCTAAACTACATAGTGAGACACTGTCTCAAAAATAAAAACTTAATTTTTTTTAAAGAGATGAAATATTCAGACTTTATCACCTCCTCTTCACTCTTCACTACAAAATGTTCACCAATAAATATCCTCCTGGAATGGACCTTGTTGGGGCCATCAATGACTTCCTAACTACCAAATCCAAGTTTTTTCAGTTTCCAATTAACCTCTCTAAAAAGACTTCAATACTACTAACCACTAATAACTTTCCTTTGTGAAGCTGTTTTAACTCTGTGTTAGATAACCCTAAACATCAAACTATCTTTTTCTTGTTTTTTTGGTACCAGGGATCAAACTCCCGACCTCTCACTTGCCACACAGGTGCTTATGCTGCTGAGCTAAATCCCCATCTCCATCACCCATCTCAGAGGTTAACTAAAATATTTAGAATCTAACCAAAACTTACATTTTCCTTCTATATTTAACTTCTGAAAAAGTATTAGAAATTAAAAATATAAAACTGAATACTTACCTCAAAATGATAGCACCCATTTCAGGTCTTTTAGAAGCAGATGATGTTACTAATCTTTTAAGTGAGGTTTTCATGGAAGACTTTTTCAGATTAGAAGATATACTACGAAGAAAATTAAAGACAAAAAACATTAATCTCAGTGGCAAAATTAAAACTTAATTATGTGATACTTATAATTATACATTTAAGAATACAGATTGAAAATTTAATGAGGTTAAAGATCTTTTAGTATGTTTATTCCACAGAATATAAAACTGGGTTTTACAAACATATCCTGTACTTTTCTACTGTAAATTTTTTTTTTTTTTTCTTTTGCGGCACCGGGGATTGAACTCACAGCCTCACGCCTGCCAGGGCAGGCGCTTAAGCCACTGAGCCAAACTCCCGGCCCTGGTTTTTTGAGGCAGGGTCGCACTATGTAGCTCAGGCCAGCCTTGCGCTCGCGTTGTAGCCCAAGCCGGCCTCGAACTCACAACGCTCCGCCTACCTCAGCCTCCCAAGTGCTGGGATTAAAGGCGTGCGCCACCACGCCTGGCTCTACTGTAAATTTTTACTTTAGTGTACCTCAGTACCTTTGCCTGAGGGATATAGAAAGTGATCTTTGTATTTACCCATTTGGCATTGTGAAAGACAAGGTGTGTGAACCTATGCAAAGGTGTCAAACTGAGATTTACACCCATGTGATACTCTAACAGGTTTTGGGTATGTTTACTTGAGCTTCACAGACCACCACATTTACATACACCCACACCACTCTAGGATTTGTTTTTTTTTTTTTTTTTAAGTTTTCTTTTGATTTTTCAAGTAGCCCAATTCAGTACAATGGCACATGAAAAACCAGATTTCTAAGTTTTGGAGGTGGTCAAAAATAAATCATCAGATCACTCATGCATGGATAACGCAGATGACCCATTATGGTAAAATACATGTTTTTGTAACAGGAGAGCAGTATGATGGATGATTGATGATGATGATGATGGTGGTGGTCTTATCAGGGATAAAACACTGGACAGAATGTCAGCACTGCCATTTAGTGTTGGAAATTGTAACAGACAAAATGCTACAACATGCTATGAAATATATAAAGGCTAAAATTCAAGTGAAATGTTCTATATATACCAACGGCCATATTCAAAACTGTATCTATTATGACACTTCACTAGCTGAACTTAAATCATTCACAGGTCTGCTGCACTTAGCAGGGATTTCTCATGGTAACCACAAGAATGTAAAAGACTTATGGAAAAGCAATGGGTCAAAATAAGGCATATAAATTTATGCCCTCATAAACACAAAGGTTTATGCTTTCAATTTAGAAATTAATCCTGGAACTAAGCCATCAGGTCCTTATTTGTATAGTAATAAACCGAATGATGTTGTGAACAAACTTATTGCTCCCATCTCCCAAACTGATCAGAATGTGCCATTTGACAGTTGGTTTACCAGTTTTCAATTGATGCTACATTTGCTAACAAAGCACAAGGTGACCAGCACAGGAACTGCACACAGGAATAAAGCAGAAATTCCAAATGAAACACTGCCATTTCAAAATAGAGAACTGTAGAGTACAACCTCTGGATTTCAGAAAGATTTACACTGGCCTCGTATATGGCAAAGAAAAACAAACCATTGCACCATGACAGAAATGTTCATAAGGAAACCTTGACAAAACAGAAACATGAGATGGAAACTTTCTACAAGGAAACCAAAGGCAAAGTAGATGTTGTTGATAAGTTATGCAGCAAGTATGATGTCACTAGAAACACAAAGCATTGGCCAATGGTTGTGTTTTACTTGATGCTAAACGTGTGGCTTAGTCTGATTGTTTACAAAGAAAATAACAAACGAAAAATACCACGGAGAAATTTTCTTGGAGCACTGGGACTAGAACTCCTAAGAGATCATTTACAGCAGAGGAAAAACAAAATGTTTCCTGCCCAGAGAACAGCGCAAAAAAAGATTGTGGACCACACTGGTGAGCTCACAGGGGAACAGGTAGGTGCAGCATCCCAAACACCTACTACAACAGGAAAACAAAAGACTGTCACCTGTGCCGCGCCAGAAAGGAGAGGAAAATAAAACATAGATGCTATCAGTGTAAGCGCTACTTGTGAACAGAACATGCAATTTACCCGTGTGAAGACTTCCCTGGATGTGAGGATTGAAGCTAAGATTATTTTTTGTTGCAGAGTTCTATCAGTATTTTCATTGTAGTTCACAAAGATTTTTATTTTTATCCCTTAGCTTTTATAAGCAACAGCTGATGTGAAGATGTTGATGTCTGTTCTAAGCACTCATTACACATTTGATATTTTATTTCATTGATATTTTATTCCCCTACTAAATGCACATTGTACAATATAGTAGGAAACTCCAGACAAAACAGAGGTGACAAGAATGGCCTGCTACATAGGAGAAGAAAGCTAAGTACATGTGCGGTCAGTGTAAGCAAGACATGTGAATGGAACATGCAGTTGTCACATCCCAAGACTGCCTTTCGTGTGACAGTTGAAGCAAAGATTTTTTTCTGTGGTAGACTTCTGTATTTACATTGTAGCTCACATACGTTTTTATGTCTTGATGTTATCTCAGGTTTTGTATGAAAGTACATAGCTGATATGAAAATGTTGATGTCTACTCTACTGTATGCACTTTACAAATTGATGTTTTATTTTATTGACATTTTATTTTCCTATTATTTAGGTGTGATAACTGAAGTAAAGATATTGTTTGTGGAGTGCTATTGGTATTTTCATTGTAGTTCATATAGGAATTTATTTCTGATGCTATCTTTTAGGTTTTGAAAGCAAGTACACAGCTGACATGAAAATGATGTTTATCCTAAATGCGAAATATGTATTAAGAATTTTGCCAGGCATGGTGGCACATGCCTGTCATCCCAGCACTCGGGAGGCTGACACAGGAGGATCATTACAAGTCTGAGGTCAGCCTAGGCTACACAGTGAGCTCAAAGCCAACCTGAATTACATGGCAAGATCCTGTCTCAAATAAACAAAAGAATTTATCTTTGTGTTCTTTTTTAGACTTTGTATACCAAAAACCAATCAATGTTGAAAATTCTGATTTTTTTTATAAACACTGAATAAATATTTAAAATGTAATATCTAATTTTTGTGATTTTTTTCCAGTTAAGAATTAATTGTTTAGAGCCAGATGTGGTGGTGCACGCCTTTAATCCTAGCACTTGGGAGGCTGAGGCAGGAGGATCATTACGAGTTCAAGACCAGCCTGGACTACAAAGTGAGTTCAAGGTCAGCCTGAAATGCATAGTGAGACCCTGTCTCAAATAGGGCTGGGGATTCAGCTCAGTGGCCTAAGTACCCTGCCTGGCAGGCTCAAGGTTGTGAGTTCGATCCACAGTACCAAAAGAGGGGAAAAAAAAATCATTGTTTAATGTAACAAAACTCATAAAATTAAAATAGGAATATTCTAAAGAATAAATGTGGGTTTGACACACTTACGGTCATTGGCTTTTACAACAAAAAACGTGCTATGTTCTTAATTATCTGTAATCCTCTGCTCTCAGCTTTTGGCCATTTTCCATGACATTACATTTTTTCTTATTAGTAGACTTTATTTATAATCAAATCTGCATATTTTGCAGGGCCCAGTGCAAAATAAAAACATAAGGACCTTTTACCAAGATGGGGAAAAAAGGTGGTATATCTTCTGCTGGCTCCAGACTCTTACACTTTGTATGTTATCAATAAAACTGAATCACCTAAATGAATTTTGGAGCTGAGGTTACAGTACAGCCAAGTTATACAGTACTTATCTATAATCTGAGAGCCCAAGTTCCATCTTCAACATGACATAAATGAATAAATACTCCCTATTAAGTCAAGCTGTCTAATTCCAAATGTAAATATTTTTCACCATAGAAAAATTTGGGGGGCTGGGGATGCAGCTCAGTGATAGAGCACTAGCCTGTTATGCATGAGTCCCTGGGTTCAATCCCCAGCATGGCAAAATACAGACAATAATAACAACACAGAATCACTTGCTCAAAAATTAAGAATTTCAAGACAGAGACATAGCTTAGTATTTGGGCTGTGCTATAGTTTATATCTACATATTCCCCATAAAGAATCATGTGCTCATAGGTAGGGCTTTTGGGAGGTGACTGGATCATGGGGACCTGGTGAACCTGCTGATGAGTTTAAAGCTGTATGTGACACTGGGAGGTGAAGCCTGGTTGGAAAAAGTGGGTCACTGGAGTTGTGGGCTGAAATGGTCTATCTCTCTCCTCCTCCCTTCATCTGTCTGCCTTGCCATGAGTTCTTTCTTCTCTGCCATGCACTCTGCCATGGACTATGGATTACAATCTTTACAAACTGTGAGCCCAAGTAAACCTTTCCTCCTTTAGGTTGTGTTGGGTAAAATGTTCCAGTGACCACAAAAATAACTTAGACAACCCTCTTAAGGAAAGGGCCCTGTTTGCACACACTGCACCCCAACGAAGCCAACCATGTTCAGGTCCCTCATTCTTTACCTACTTAAATAGGAGGAATGAGGTAAACAAATTTTAAGTAATGTTAAAGTACAGTAAAAACTGCTTATTTTTCCAAAAGTAACAGAATTATTCAATCCTAAAACTACAGTAGTACCTTGGTTATTTATTCAGTTCCAGGAGTACCAAACAAACTGGGCTAGAAATAGAATTAAGTCACAAGGCACACTGACAAACTCATGGAGTATCAAACAAGTACTAAGGCAAACTTTTCCCATCAAAAGGTGTCAACTTCCAAATCTGATGACTTTCAAGCAGTCATCTACTAAGGTAAGATTAGCTAATTTGCTAGCTCAGGATGCTGACAGTGGAGGAGGTTATGTGGGGAGGGGGACGGGAACGGCATAGGGGTTATATATGGGAACTCAATACCTCCTGCTAAATTTTACTATCAACCTAAAACTTCTCTTAAAAGAAAGTTTATTGCCCAGCATGGTGGCACACACCTGTAATCCCAGCACTGAGGAGGCTGAGTGAGGAAGATCACTGCAAATTCAAGGTGAGCCTGAACTACATAGTGAGTTCAAGACTACCTTGCACTAAGCTGGGCATGGTGGGGCATGTCTTTAAACCCAGCACTCGGGAGACTGAGGGTAGGTGGAGCATTGTGAGTTTGAGGCTGGCTAGGGCTACAACGTGAGCAAGGCCAGCCTGAACTACATAGTGCGACTCTACCTCAAAAAAAAATAGGGCCGGGAGTTTGGCTCAGTGGGGCAGGTGTGAGGTTGTGAGTTTGATACCTGGTACCCAAAAAAAAAAAAACAAAAACAAAAAAAGACTAGCCAGCACTGGAAAGTAAGACCTGTCTCAAAACAAACACACAAAGTTTAACACTATCTCAAAACAAACAAACAAACAAAGTTTATTTAAGCCCAGCATAGGGGCACATGCCTGTAATCTCAGCACTCAGCAAGCTGAGATACAAGGATCACTGTGAGTTCAAGTCAGCCTGGGCTACATAGCAAGAACTTATCTTTTAAAAAGAAAAAATCAAATAAATACATAAAGTTTATTTAAAAGAAATTAAAAGAAAATATTTCAGTTGCAGCAAAAATAACCAACTTGGTAAATGCAGGCAACTAATAAATGCAACACACTATTTATTGTTCCTGGGCCTGATTCTCTTTCCTGATGGTCTACTTAGTGCAATCCTTTAATATGTCAGTCTATAAACCAAGTAAGAACTGTTCAATGAAAGAACAAGTCCCTGATTGTGATGAAATCACTGTTGACACCTCCTGGTACAGACCACCAAAACCTCCAGAATGAGTGTCAAATGCCTATAAAAAAGTTTCACTGTGCTACACCCTTAAAATTTACATACTCAAGCCAGGTGTGGTGGTGTATCCCTGTAGGGAGGCTGAGGCAGGAGTAATGTTGAGAGTTCAAGACCAGCCTGGGCTACAAAGTGAACTCAATACCAGCCTTAAGTGCACAGCAAGACCCTGACTCAAAAAGTCAATCAATCAATCAATCAATAAAATACACTCAAGCCAGGCATGGTGGTTCACATCTGTAATCCCACCGCTTGGAAGGCTCAGGCAGGAGGATCACTGTGAGTTGAGGCTGGCCTGAACTACATAGTGAGACTGTCTCAAAAACAAATAAACAAGCAAATTTAAAAGTTTATATATGTATATAGACACACACACACATAACAACTGAAAATACTGAGAACACATCTCAATCATCTCAGAAGTGTTGAGTAGAACTACAAGAAAATACATGTATCTATTAAAAAGGAATACAGAAGAGAGTTGATGTCAAACTGATAAATTTTTATGGCATTTTGTTCATTATGTCTTTTTTTTTTTTTTTTTTTTTTTTTTTTTTTTTTTTTTTTTTTTTTTTTTTTTTTTTTTTTTTTTTTTTTTTTTTTTTTTTTTTTTTTTTTTTTTTTTGCTACTGGGGATCAAACGCATGTTCATTATGTCATAAAGAAAGAATGAGCAGAGCAGTGGCACACCTCTGCAGTTCCAGTTACTTGGAGGCCAAGGCAGGAGAATCACTTGAGTCCAGGAGTTGGAGGTCAGCTAAGATAAAAGAGTGAGAGAGAAAGGAAGATGGGGATAAATAATAACTAAAGGTATATAATAGCTCCTACAAAGGCAGGTAGGGTAGTAGAAGTCAGACATTTCTCTACATAGTATCTTAAACACTGCTGGTAACAGACAGAGAGAGAGACAGAGACAGAGAACTACACCAAGCAGAAGGAGAGAAAAATAAAACAGCAAGCAGAATAACAAATTTCTTACACACACCCATAATTGTATGATAGGTATTTATAATTCAGGATGGGCTTTCAATTTTTTTGTTTGTTTTGGTTGGGTTTTTTTTTTTTTTTTTTGAGACAGAGTCTCATTATGTAGTTTCAGTTGGCCTTGAACTTGCGGCAATCCTCCTGCCTCAGCCTCTGGAATGCTGGGATTACAAGCATGCTCCACCAGGCCCAGCACTTTCAAATTTTATCAAATGCTAGTAATGCCGGGGATGTAGCTCACTGGTACAGCAGTTGCCTATTAAGTCTGAGGCCCTAGGTTTGGCCCTTAGCACTACAAAGAAAAAAAAAAAAAACAAATACTAATAAAAACTGGAAAACAAATACCCTTGAGCTGATAATGAATCTCGATGGTGTGATTGTGAGTGCCTGTAATTTCAGCACTTGGGAAGCTGAGACAGACTCTCAGTTTCAAATCCCATATGGCAATTTAGCAAAACTGTCTCAAAATTAAAAAAGAAAAAGAAAAAAAAGGGCTGGGGATGTAGCTCAGTGGTAAAGTGCCCTGGACTTGATCTCCATTATTGGAGGGGGGAAAAAAGTGAACCTATTCTCTAAAACACTGTTTTAACTGATAATCACTTAAGTGCCCCAGGCTCTGGTCTCATTCATCTTCCCTCTGCTTTTTGCTTAGGAATTCTTAATCAGTCCTGGATATTAACTATCACCAAACACTAATGACCTAAATTTCTATCTCTGGCCAGAATCTCTTTCCCAAGGTTCAAACCTGTGTGTCATCCACCTTACACCTTCAGTTTGATGTGTACAGACACTTCTAACAGAGCTAACAGAAACTACCATATTAAAAGTAAAAATACTGTTTTGCTCTCCCTTAAACACTATCACAGAAAAATAGACAAAAACAAAAAGAAAACTTGTTTCAACCTCAAATATACAAAACTTACCCAACACTCCCACTGTCCCTGACACAGCCATGGTCAGGTCTGATCTGCCTTTCTTGACTTGCTATTCCAACATTCTCCTAATTTATCTCTCTGCTTTGTGTCTCTATATAATTCGACTGTGGCAGAATAACCAGAATGCACTTTGTGCTGTGTGAATCAAAAAGCTCCAATTCTTTGCTTAAAACCTCCCAAAGGTGGTGGCTGGGGACATAGCTCAGCAGCACAGAACCTGCCCGGCAAGCAAAAGGTCCTGAGTTCAATTCCCCGTACCAAAAAAACAAACCTCCCAAAGGATTCCCATATTAATTATATTTGAGTTGCAACTATTAACTTTTACCAAGCCTACATGATGTTAACCACGACCTACCGAGAAACCCTATATGACCTGGTATCCATCTACCTCTGACCTTAACCTCTACTCTCCGCTTCATGGACTATCTAGTCAAACTGGTTTTGTTTTTCTTCCTCTCGCTTTGTGACTAACAGAGAACTTTTGCACTGGTTGTTTCAGTCTGGAATGTTCTGCTACCAGGTCTTCCACTTTTAACACTCAGGGCTCTGCTCAAAGCAACCTCTTCTGAGAGACTGTGTACCATCACAGTTAAGATAGCAACCTAGGTCATTCACTACCATATTACTTTATCATCTTCACAGTATTTATTAGTACTAGCAATTCTCATTTATTGATTTACATGTCTGTTTCTTCCACCGGAAAACCAGGTAAGTCTCAAGGATAGTTTTGAAATCATTTTACTGTTTTCAAAACTTTTCTATTGAATCTAAAATTATTTGAAAATAACATACAAAATTTCACACCAAAAAGAACAAATTCAGGAAGAATTCAGAAAAAAACTTCCTATCTTCTCTTCATTTCTGAACTTATTATGTGGGGTACAGCCTACTTATAACAATTAGTCAAATCAAAGTTTCTCCAGTCTCACTGTAGTTAGGGGTTAAGATTTTAACAAAATTCTCTAGACCAGGTAAACAGAAGATAAGAAGCAAGGCATGGTGATACACACTTTTAATTCCAGCTACTGAAGCAGGCTGGATCTCAAGTACAAGGTCAGTCCAGGCAATTTTAGCAATTCACTGAGACGCTGTCTCAAAGGCAAAAATTTATAAAGGGCTAGGAGTATAATTCAGAGTAAAGGCCCTGGTTTACAAAAAAAAAAAGAAGAGCAAGAGAGGGAGGATGCGTGCTCCAGCTCAGCAGTAGAGCACTTGCTTAGAATCCTACACACACACACACACACACACACACACAAAGCATACAAAGTGAACACAGGGCCTCTGCACTGAGCTACATCCTCAGCCATGTTTTTATTTTGGGACAGGCTCCCACGTAGTCAGTAGGTTACCCAAGCTGGGCTTGAATTTGTGATCCTCTTGCCTCAGCCTCCTAAAGTGTAGAACTCCCCATCCCCCACCTCACTCCACCCCTATATGGGAGTTTGAACCCAAGGTTCACATTGGGCTACCTCATTCCCTTTCCTTTCTTTTCTTTTTTTTTTCCTCTCTCTCTTGATTTTTATTTTGAGGCAGTGCCTCACTAACTCACTACTCATCAGGCTGGGCTCAAATCTGCAATCTTCCTGCCTCACTCTCCCAGACAGCTGAGATTACAGGCATGCAACACCATGTCCAATTTTAGAATATCTTTTCTTAAATACTTCTAGGGGGAGGTTCTGAAACATGGTCTCCCTATGTAGCCCAGGCTGGCCTCGAATTTCTGGTGATTCTCCTGCCTCAGCCTCCTGAATGCTGGGAATACAGGCATAAACCACCACTCCTGGCAGTTTTTTGATAAACACAATACTGGCAGCCAAATTAACAAAGCACATAAAATCAAAAACATAGCCGGGCATGGTGCACACCTGTATTCCTAACACTTGGGAGGTTGAGGCAGCAGGATTGCTAGGAGTTCGAGGTCAGCCCAGGCTGCAAAGTGAATTTAAGGCCAACCCGAACTGCATAGTAGGACTCCGTCTTTTTTTTTTTTTTTTTTTTTTTTGCAGCACCGGGGATTGAACTCACAACCTCACGCCTGTCAGACAGGTGCTTAAGTCATTGAGCCAAACTCCCGGCCCTGGTTTTTTGAGGCAGGGTCGCACTGTGTAGCTCAGGTTGGCCTTGCGCTTGTGTTGTAGCCCAAGCCGGCCTCGAACTCACAATGCTCCTCCTACCTCAGCCTCCCGAGTGCTGGGATTAAAGGCGTGCGCCACCACGCCCGGCTCCTGGACTCTGTCTTAAAAAATATTTTTAAAAAAATTTTAACTTTCTTATATTTAAAAAGTTATATATATAATAACCTACACTAACATTATATATAGAAGAATAGGCATTAACACACTTTGGAAACCCTTCAGCATCTCTACTAATAGGAATAAACTCAGTGTATAGGATATGCTATGTACCCCCAAGTCCTCATACTTTTGATGGGGCTGAGTCTGATGCTTGTGATCAGTTTGTTGTCTAGCACCAGGATTAATGATGTGACTGCTACACCTGCCCAGGGGTGGAGCTGAGATACAGTATAAGGGAAGGCGGGTCTTCCTCTTGCTTGCTTCCCGGCTTCCGCCCTCCCTCTCGCCAGTGTGGATTGCGGCTTGCAGCTTGCAGCCGCCATGAACTATAACCCCGTCATCCCATGCTGCCTTGGAGCCCACTTTATGGACTGAAACTCCCGAGAAACTAAGAATAAACCTTTCCTTCCCTAACTTTGGGCGTCAGGCATTTTGTCTCGGCGACAAGCAAAAAGTAACTAAGACACTCAGTATGGCATACAAGGTTTACTGTGGTCCACTTCTTCTACTTCTCATTTTTTTGTTTTGTTTCGCTTTTTGATAAAGGGTTTCACACTATGTAGTTCAGGCAGGTCTCAAACTCACAATGATCCTCCTGCCTCATCCTCCTGAGTGCTGGGATTATAGGTAGGCACACCTGGCCCTACTTATCATCTGAAACTCCCACGCACTTTACATTACAGCTGGTAATTAAACACCTGTGACTAAGCTTTAGCATCCAAACCTCCAAGAACGCTTCCTTGGCCATATCCCTCTTAAAGATTAATTAATAAATGTATACTACAGTGGATCTGAAACAATTTGGTCTCAGCTGCTTTTCACACTCTTAAATTTAGGATTCAAGAGCTATCATTACATATGTGGACTATACAATGTATAATGTATATTACATGTGATGATATATAATTATATAATACACATCTCACTGGATTTGAAAGTCAAACTAAGAATTTTCATTTAATAAATATAATTAAACTAATTTCTAAATATCTTAGTATTTTATAAAATATTTACATATAACAAACCTACAACTAAATAACACAAATTCATCTTCACACATTTTGTTTTGTTTTGGTTTTTGCTTTTTGGTACTGAGGATCGAGCTCACAACCTCACACTTGCCAGGAAAGTGTTTGAACCACTGAGCTAAATCCCTGGCCCTCTTTTTTTTTTTTTTTTGACAGGATCACACTATGCAGTTTAGGCTGGCCTTGAGCTCATTTTGTTGCCCAGGCTGGTTTTGAACTTGCACTGATCCTCCTGCCTCAGCCTCCTGAGTGCTGCGATTACAGATGTGTGCCACCATGCCTGGCCACACATTTTATTTTTAGAATCTGTACTTTTTTTCAAAACCTGTAGTGAAAAGGGTGAAATTGTTTCATATTTTTGCAAAATGGCATCTAAGATACTAGATTTGATTATTAGTTATCACAAATTTTACTGCTGCTAGAAAACTCTTGTATATGTGTGAAAGAATAAGAAAAAAAGGCAAATAAACCAATTATAATGGTACACGTCTGTAATCCCTGAACTTGGGAGAATGAGAGAAGGATCATGAGTTCAGGGCCAGTCTAAATTACCTGCCTTCACCACCAAGACTGCACTACATCACAAAATTCTGTCTCAAAAGAAAAGGAAAAAAAAGTCTTGATGTTGTTATGAAAGTAGTTTGATCTTTCATATCCCCCTAGAAACAATTCAGGGTTTCCGAGATCTCCATACCATAACTTTGAGAATCAAGAAGTGCTCTTTCTAGTGTGTTCACACAAGCTGGGTTGTCTTTATTATTTGTATTTATTACACTGTATTGGAATTTTCTGTTCATTTTGTCTGCCTCTCTTAAAAATTCCTTAAAGCCCACAAGCCCTGAGTCTTCTTCAACTTTGCATCCCCGGGCCCTCATACAGCATGAAGTACATATCCTCTTAATATATGTTCTATGAAAAAGCTGGGTGTGGTAGCACAAGCCTGTACTCCCAGCACTTGGGAGGCTGAGGCAGAAAGATTACTAGGAGTTCCAGACCAGCCTGGGCAACAAAATGAGCACAAGGCTAGCCTGAACTGCACAGCAAGATCCTGTCTCAAAAATAAGTAAATAATAAAAATAAATAAATAAATAAATAAAATAAAAGTCTATGAACAAACAGTGAATATAATACATATTCACATACTCTAATATTAAAGGTGTATGTGAATAAAGCAGAGTTTTCCCATGTCCAGTTCCTTAGCCAACAGAAATGTATAAATGAAAAATCTTATGATAAATAGATAGCAATGCCAGAAATAGAATAAAGAATACATGATGACACTAGACAGGACATTTTCAAAGCTCAGCGCTAAGAGAACAAGGAAAGCCAATCATAAAAAGCATCCTACACTGTAAACAAACACCCATGCTCCAGTCTTCTGACTAAATAAAAAGTATCCACTTCTGCAATAAAACAATTAAACTACTTTTTTTTTAAAGGTGGGGGAGGAAGGTGGTATCAAGGTAGGAAGAGCACCAGTAACTGATAATGAAGAATACAAAGAAGTGCACTCAATTTATGAAATGCATGTGTATTTGAACTTTCCTCAAATTAGAGTAAGAAAAAATGATTATATTTAGGGCCGAGGACATTGCTCAGTGGCAAAATACTTTTCTAGCATGCACAAGGCCCTGGGTTCTTGCCTCAATTTGTCTTTATTTGCATTTGTTTTCATTTAATACCTTACATTTATGAATACCTTACATTTATGAATGACCCCAACTAAATAGCAACATGATAACACTGAAATCAGGGCATACATTTATCCCTCTTGCTTAATATACCTGGCTGGCCCAGTTCCTTGATGCTCAACCAATGTATCTGTATTTGTTCATTAGTTATGTATCTCAAGAGTATTTTGGGTCAAGGAAAAAAACATCTTTTTACAATAAGGTTTTGAAATGAGATTTACGACAAGGCATCACATCAGACAAGAGTATGAGAAGTGCTCTCAAGAGATTCCGAGGTGTGGAGGGAAGATTCTACACTGAACTCTTTCAGCTTTACAACTATAGGACAGCCAACCACTATTGCCTGCATGCATTAGTGCTGCCGGTCTCCTCCTCTGGACCTCCAGTCTCAACTGTAAAATTTAAAGCTCTAAAATGCAAAAGTTCTACCATGACTTTCAAGAAGTCTCTACAACTTGTTTACCTAAGAAAATCCCAAGCTCTAGGCAAAACATATTTGACATTCCAAAGGTCTAAACTTTAACCATAGCTGATTGTAGGTCCCTATTATAATGGCAAGGCATTCAGTTATTGTCAGGTAATTTTCAAGAGGTTAAAATATGAGGTTTCTAAAAGATTAAAAAGGGTAACCTGAAAAATTTCTTGGCCATGTCAATATTTTAGAAACAAAAATTGATTAAATTTGTTTCCGAGAGCCGGGCGTGGTGGCGCACGCCTTTAATCCCAGCACTCGGGAGGCTGAGGTAGGAGGAGCGTTGTGAGTTCGAGGCCGGCTTGGGCTACAACGCTAGCGCAAGGCCGGCCTGAGATACACAGTGCGACCCTGCCTCAAAAAACCAGGGCCGGGGGTTTGGCTCAGCGGCTTACGCGTCTGTCAGGCAGGCGCGAGGTTGTGAGCTCGATCTCCGGTGCCACAAAAAAAAAAAAAAAAAATTTGTTTCCGAGCAGGCATAATAGTGCATGCCTGTAATCCCACCACTTGGGAGGCTGAGGCAGGACTGCCAGTTCAAGGGCAGCTTGTGTTGCACACTGAGTTCAGGACCAGCCTGAACTACATAGTGAGACCTTGTTTCAAAAAACCAAAAAGTAATATAAAATAAAAATTATTTCCTCAGCTCCTACCATAAAACAAATATTGATTAAATTTATTTCCTCAGCTCTCACCATTTTGCAAAAACCCAGTCATCTAAACTTAGTAGGTAAAAATAACGACTTTTCATTGTAACCACAACTTGTAAAATAGGGTGCAACACAAAAATACTCATTGTAGCATAATCTCAGAACAAGGCTCAAAGAATCTTAATTATCAGGGCTTAGAAAATTAGTTTTGTTTTTTTTTTTAATAAAGGGTAGAAAAATCATTCTAGTAATTTCACTCTTCTCAGTTTTATTTATTGTGTTATACATTCAAAATGCCTAAAGCTGGGCCAGGAGTACAGCTCAGCAGCACAGTGCCTGCCTGACAAGTGTGAGGTCCTAAATTCAATTCTCCATTAAAAAAAAAAAACTAAAGTCTTCAAACTATGGCATTTAGTCTAAATGATACAACAAGATTTATTATTCTCATCTGATAGTCTCATCAGTTGTGCAAAATAAAATTTCTGCAAAATAAGTAATAACTATGCCAGATATGGTGGTACACACTCATAATCCCAGCACTCTAGAGAATGAGCAGGGGATCATTGCCAGTTTGAGTCCAGCGTGGGCTACATAGTGAGTTCATGGCAAACCTGAACTATATAGCAAGACCCTGTCATAAAAAAAATAAATAAATAAATTAAAAAAACCAAACTTGTCATTAAATGTAAGCTACACAATTCTTTAAGAATTCTTAACCAAACTTGGTGGTGCGGGCCTATAATTCCAACACTTTGTGAAATTAAGGCAAGACAATTGCCAAATTCAAACCCAACCTGGGCAATTTAATGACTCAGCATAATCCTGTCTCAAAAAATATAAAGAGGCCAGGGGTATAGCTCAGTGGCACAAGTGTCCACCTGGCAAGCCAAGGTCCTGAGTTTGATTCCCAGTACCAAAAATAAACAAATAAATAAATAAATAGAGCTGAGAATATAGCTTAGTGTCAATGCACCAGGTTTAATTCCCAGTACCACAAAAAAAAGGGGATGGGGGACTTCCACAATTTCTTTCCAAGGTATACAGCAAAAGTCTTTAGAAAATTATTATGAGCGGGGTGTGGTGGCACATGCCTGTAATCCCTGCACTCAGGACACTGAGGCAGAAATATCACAGGCCAGTCTGGGTTACACAGTGAGTTGACGGGCAGCCTGTACTACAAAGGGAGACTCTGTCTGAAATAACCAAAATAATAATAATAGTATCAGGAGGATTAGGAAGTCCATCTTCCCATTTTTATTTTTATTCATTTATTTTTTGATGCTGGGAATTGAACTCACTACCTCAGGCTTGCTAGGCAGGTGCTGTGCCACTACGCTATATGCCCAGCCCCTTCTTCCCATTTTCAAAAGGTTTGTCCCCCTCAAAAAAATAAATAAATAAAAGGTTTGTCCCCTTACAAAATGAACTGGAACTTCCTTGATTAGATCAGAACAGTAATTTCTATATAGATAAGTGTATTAATACAATGATGAACACATCAGTGACTTGTTTACAAAAATCAGTGACTTGTTTACGAAAACCAGTGATTTTTTTCACTCTTCAAGAGAAATACACAAGCCCATCATGGTTATATTTTTTCAGTCCATTAAGTATTTATGCAATGAAGTTTCCATAAAAACCTAAAAAGACACGGTTCAGACAGCTGAACCTATGGAAGCTCACAAGGCAAACAGAACTGAGGGACAAGATAAGGGTGAGTCACTCAACAATCCAAAGGATGGAAACTCCATTTGAAACTTCTCCAGACTTCACACTATGTGTCTTTTCATCTGGTTGCTTTTCAGTATCCTTTAAAATATCCTTTATAATAAACCACTACATGCACATATAGTGCTTCCCTGAACTTTGTAAGCTGCTCTAGCAAATCAACCAATGTTGAGGAGGGGGTTGTGGGAACTCCGATTTGTAGCCAGTCAGTTAGAAATTCCAGAGGCCTAGGTTTGTGAGTGCATTTGAAGTGGGGCAGTTTTGGGAACTGAACCCTCCACCTGTGCGATCTAATGCTATCTCCAGGTACTGTCAGAACTAAATAGGATTAAAGGACACCCAGCTAGTGTGCACTGTTGTAGAACTGCTTACTTACTTGCTATTGGGGAGAAATCCCCACACATTTGGGGCCACAAATTTCCTGTGTTTACTGCAGCATCAGCAGGAAAAAAACCAAGATTCTTTGTTTCCAAAAACAACCTGAAAAACAAGTGGACTTACTGATGGTGATGCTATTGCATGACTAAACATTTAAACACGAGGAACTAGAATGCTGCAGGGAATGCTCTAAGAGAGGCTTACTATCTGCAATAACCTTCATACTTATAAAGGCTTTATACTACATGTGCAAGGACTTCATAGCTCCTACGGTTTTGTGTAAAGTGCCTTCAAATACACAGATTATCTGCATAAATATAGATGTGTCAACCACTATTATAAATTTGAGACATTTATTGAAGACAATATATCCATTTTCCTACATTGTTTTTCCCACTGGTCATAATCTGTATCTTGGATCATACAAAATCTGAACCTTATTCACTGTAGCACTGCTTATAATAGAAATAGAGTACAACCTAAAAGTGCATCAATATGGGACTGCTTAGGTACATTATAGTAAATTCACATAAAGAAACGCTCTGCAAAAAAAAAAAAAAAAAGAAATGCTCTGCAACTACTTTTAAAGTTTTTATTTTTATTTAAGAACACGTTTTTTAAAAAGCACACGTGAGGCAGGAGGACCATCAAGTTCAAAGCTAGTTTGAGTTAGTAAGACCCTTCTCCAAATAAAATAAAAAGGGCTAGCCATGGTGTTACATGCCTGTTTTCCCACCATTTGGGAGTGCTGAGGCACAAGGATTGCTGCAGGTTTAAGGCCCATCTGGGCTACAAAATGAGTTCAAGGTCAGCCTGAACTGCATAGTGAAACCCTATCTCAAGACTAAATAAATAAATAAATGAAGACACGGAGGCAGCGGTAGATCACTTGCTTGAACTTGCATATCTCAGCCTCCGTCTCCCACAGTATGGTTATACATATTTCATAACACTCTGTTTATAAACTTTTTTGTTTTTTGGGGGTTTTTTTGGTACTGGGAATTGAACTCAGGACCTTACACTTGCCAGGCAGGTGCTGTGCCACTGAGCTATATCCCCAGTCTATATTACATTTTTACAACTATAAAAATCTCAGTT
Organism: Dasyprocta punctata; assembly: GCA_004363535.1. Taxonomy (NCBI): domain Eukaryota; kingdom Metazoa; phylum Chordata; class Mammalia; order Rodentia; family Dasyproctidae; genus Dasyprocta; species Dasyprocta punctata. Next base: position 19,563 of record RJWM01012837.1, on the reverse strand, counting down.
GAAGAGGCTCAAAAAACTATCTCTCATGTGAAATATAAAGCCATAAGACATCTAGGAGAAAACCTAGGCAACTCTGCATTTGGCTGTGAGCTTTGAGATAACACCAAAAAGAATGATCCATGAGGGAAAACTACGTAAGATGAACTTTTATTAGAATTCAAAACTTGTGAAAGACACTGTTAAAAACCAAAAGTCAGGTATTTCATTGTTGGAGTGAGAGTTTAGTGTTAAGCAAAGAGAGTCTGGAATTAATTAGAAATACCAGTATAAATTCGTGTTTGGCTAAACACAGAGTGGGTTATATACAGAAACAATACAGACATTGTACATCCACTGGTTAGTATTCACACATATTTCCTTGCTCTGTCAACTGAGGGGAGCTAGAAGTAGATATTGTAGTAGTAATGAGTGCACAAAACACCCAGATCTTGATTTAATACCATTCTCCAACAAAAGGGTCCAAATTCCATTGGAGAAATGACTGACCCTAGGACTCTGGCAAGAAATATACAAGATAAGCCGTGAACATCTTTGTACCAGAAAGCAACAAAGTGTACACGTACATTCTCTCTCTCCATGGTGGTGCATGCCTATAATTCTAACACTGGGGAGGGTGAGGCAGGAAGAATGCTGTGAGCTCAAGGTCAGCATGTGCACTCCACAGTGAATTTAAGGTCAATCTGAGCTATATAATGAAACCCTATCTCAAAAAAGTAACCAAAAAGCCAGGAGTGCTGCTACATTCCTGTAATCCCAGCACTCAGGAGGATGACGCAGGAGGACTGCTTTGAGTTCTAGGCCAGCCTGAATTACACAGTGAAGCCCTACCTAAAAAAACAAACAAATAAAAAAACTGTCAATGTTATTAAAAACAAGGAATGTCAGAGCATCTGTCACAGCTAAGAACAATTTAAAAGAAATACATGGAGCCAGTCATGGTGGCACACGCCTGTAATCCCAGCACTTGGGAGGCTAGGCAGGAGGATCACTGAGTTTGAAGCCAGTTTGGACTACATAGTGAGTTCAAGTTCAGCCTGAACCGCACAGCAAGACCCTGTCTCAAAAATACAAACCAAAAAAGGAAACAAGAAGGCCAGGTAAGGTGGCACACTCCTGTAATCACAGCACTTGGGAGGCTGAGGCAGGAGAATCCTTTGCAAGGTTGAGACCAGCCTGAGCTACAAAGTGAGCCCAAGACCATCCTGAACTGCATAGTGAAACCCTTCCTCAAAACAATCAAACAAAAAAGGAAACATGACACTGGGCACAGTGAAACACACCTGTAATCCCAGTATTCAACAGGGTGAGGTAGGAGGAATGCCATGAATTTGAGGCCAGCCTGTACTACAATACATAGTGAAATCCTGTCTCATGAAAACAAAGCAAAAAAAAAAAAAAAAAAAAAAAAAAAAAAAAAAAAAAAAAAAAAAAAAAAAAAAAAAAAAAAAAAAAAAAAAAAAAAAAAAAAAAAAAAAAAAAAAAAAAAAAAAAAAAAAAAAAAAAAAAAACCCACGAAAAACTTTTTTTTAGTTTTAAAGATAATAAAATGAAACAATAAACTGAAACAAAACAATGAGAATGATAATGGATTTCAGAAATAAGACAGTAGGAAATCAATAGTTACTATTTGCACATTGTCATCCTCTCTAAATAGTTGCTCAGACTACCAGATATAGGCATGCAAAGAATGATATAAGCACTAAGTTGTTTTGTTACTTTAGTTGCTATCATTTCAGAAATTTCAGAAGTGTGACTTCTAAATTCTTTTGTGTTTATGTCTCCTAGACTTATTCTGGGTGGGCTGGAAGTCTGAGATTGCACCTTGCTTCTTAAATCTTGATCGTGTTACCTCAGCCTCCACTATTAGGATTATAGGCATGTACTACCACACCTGGCTTTCTTGAAAAATAAAAAAAATTAACTATCTCTGTCTTCAAATGCTAAAATGTGTTGTTTGTATATTTGTTTTAGGGTGTTTTGTTTAGTTTTGTTTTGAGACAGGGTCTCACTATGTAGTCCAGGCGGGCCTAAAACTTGCAGTGATCCTCCTGAGTGCTGGAAAACCGGTGTGCACCACCACATTTGGCTATAAAACATGTTTTATCATTTTGCAATTTATAATCAAATCTCCCCACCCTGCCCTACTCCCACCCCAGTACTGGGGATTGAACACAGAGCCTCATGGATGCTAGGCAAAAAAAAATTTTTTTTAATTTTTGTTTTCTTTTGTTTTTGTCTTTTTTTCTTGAGTCACGGTCTCCCTATGTAGTTCAGGCTGATCTTCCTGCCTCAGCCTCTTGAGTGCTGGCAGGAGTATGCCACCACAACTGGTCCTTTTTAAAAAAAAAAATTTCTTTTGGTACTGAAAATCAAACTCAGGACCTTATGTTTACCAGGCAGGAACTTGTGCCACTCAGCTACGTCCCTGCCCCCACCTTTTAAAAATTTAAAACAAGATCTCCCTAAATTGCTCTGGTCTCAAATTTTCCATCCTTCCAACTCAGCCTCTCAAGTTACTGAGTCTACGGGGGACCACCACCAAGCTCTATTCTGTTTTTATATTATTAATACATATGTAGGCCATGGTTTTCCTATTTGTTACCTGGATGGTAAAGCAGAAGTCAGTTTAGCTTTTTTGCTAGCCCCGTTTTTTTTTTTTTTTTTTTTTTGGAGACAGAGTTTCACTATGCAGCCCAGACTGACCTTGAACTCAAAATCCTCCCACCTCAGCCTCCCAAGTTCTGAGGTATGAGGTGTATACCACCATGCCTAGCTAAAAGTTTGTCACAATTCTGCAACCATATTAAGGACTAATTCAAGCAAATAAATAAATAAGCAAACAAACTAAAATCACACACCTGTAATCCCAGCACTCAGAAGGCTGAGGCAGAAAGATGGCCGTATGTTTGAGGCCAGCCTAGACTATGTAGTGAGTTCAAGACCAGCCTGAACTAAAGTAAAACTCTGTCTCAAAAAAAAAAGTAAGTTAATGGACGTTAAAACTGGTGTAAATTTGATTAAAATAAATAAATAAATAAATAAACCCTTTGCTTACACTTACAGGATCTACCCAAAAAGTACCATCAATCACCAACTTATAAACTAGTAACTTTGAGTGAAATCAGGTCAGTATGACCTTAATCAAGTCATCAAAGTTAAAAGGAGCAATAATGAACTGCCATCATGTGTATGCTGAGGGATATTCAGCATTACTTCTGTGGCATTCCTATCATTTGTACATAACCTGAATCAAATCATTCAGAACAGACAAACCCAAACTGGCTGACATTCCACTATAAAAACTGACCTGTAGTTTCCAATTATATCCAAGTTATTAGTGAGAAAGGCAAAGAAACTGTTTCAGATTAAAGGAAATTAGAGAAACCTGATAACCATATGGATAATGTGATGTTAGAATGATAGCTACATAAACAATGTTGGTGGTACATCTGGTAAAATTGAAATACTATTGTTCTGATGTATGAGTTTTACACCTTATGATTCTTGTAAATGTAAGTATTTTAATTATGATTGATATGATAAGCTCCAATGGTACTAATTCTACTTTAAGCTTTTATAAACACAAGCTGCAACTACGCCATGTAGCTGGCTGATTCTCCTAAACAACTAGTTGGCTAATGGATACAATGACAACTGTGTATCAATACACAAATAAGAAAGTTCGTGCCAGGGGCTCCCCCACACATACACAAAGCTGACATCTGACACCTGAAATAACATACTTTACAGGACTATAGGTATCAGTGACTCTAGACTGCCATTTGAGACAAATCTTCCACTCCTCAAGTATTCCCTCTGAAGTGGCATTGGCCAACTGAGGCTCTGCCTATGTGAACAAGTCCTTTACCTCATGATGATAATTTAAAGGCAATTTGGACCTGGTACATGAGTAATCTTGTGGGGTGGGGGGAGTAACCTTGAAGAAACTTGTTTCCTGATCACTTGGACAATTTCTTCTGCAGAAGCACAGAGTTTAGTTTGTTACTATCACTCTATGCTTTGGTGATTTTCATTTTATTTGTGCCTATATTTTCATCTATTCCTTTCAGTTACTTTTGTTTATTCTGCTTTGTGTATGCCTCGCAATAAACTGATTAATTCAGTAACTACCTTTGTTACACTTGACCTGCCATTTGAGAATAAAAAGCCTGCCTCTCTTACAGAAATTACAGTATTAAATCATCACCTTTGTTACTCCAGTGCAACAATTACATATTAGATAATTTCGACTAATTTTATAAATGTGTTAACTATACTATTTTTCATAGGAAAATGTCTATAGACACAACAAATACACAGATCTTCAGAGAATTATGCTGAGTGAAGGGAAAAGAAAAAACAATCCCAAAAGTTATATACTGGATGGTTCCATTTACATCACATTCTTGAAATGACAAATCACAGATAGAGAACAGAGTTTAAAGGCAGGGGGCTAAGGCTATAAAGAGCATGAAAGATTCTTGTGATGGACCTATGATATCCTCAATGTGATTGTTATGTTGTGCAAACCTATACATCTAATATAATTACATAAACATACATACATGAGTGCATGGAAAGCTTTGCTATAGGAATAAAGTACATGGATTGCATCAATTTCCTGGATCTCTTACTTGTCTGTAGTCAGCAAGAAGTCATCCCTGGGGAAACAGAAGAGAAAAAGATCCCTTTGTATTATTTCCTATAATTGCGTGCATACCTACAAGTAACTACCAACGAAAAATTTTATTGATGGGCTGAGTATGTAGCTCAGTGGCAGAATGCTTAGCAAGCATGTGAGAGGTCCTGGGTTCAATCTGTAGCATGAAAAAAACTTTTTATTGATAACTAAAACAGAACTTTATTCTTTTATTAGGGGTACTATAATTCTACTGGTGCTATTTAATGCCATCAGCTTTTCTGGCAAGAGGATCCCTCTGCTCTGCCCCAAGTTTCTGCACTCATAGGGTATGGTTCATCCAGACACTTGAAAGTTAAGTGACACAGTTCCGAAGAGTCCAAACCACCTCAATGTCAACACTTAAAAGGCTAGCATCTGTCTAAATTAAAAGTTCCTAAGGACCAAGTCTTTCTTCCATTTAAATCAAACACTATGCTGATTATTGTTACTCTCCTATTGGCTGGTTGTGAAATTGTTTTGCTTTGGTTTCTTACTTTCCTTTCGCTTAAAATAAAAAAATAAAAAAACCCAAAGTGGGCAGGGAATTAAACACTATGAAATGCCTACTCTGTGTCAGTCTATTATGCTAAGTAGTGACTACAGGCAAAACAAAGTTACACAAGACATCACCAGGGTTTTTTGGGGGGATTGTTTTTGTTTTTGTTTTTTATGACAGGGTCTGTGTCGAGGCTGGCCTTAAGCTTACTGTGTAGCCCAGGCTAGCCTCAAATTCATGGTGATCTCCTACCTCAGCCTTCTAAATGCTGGGATCACAGGTGAGTACCAACACATTCAGCTAGGAATAGTGCTCTTTCTTTCTTTCTTTCTTTTCTTTCCTTTTCTTTTTTTTTGTTTTTTGTTTTGTTTTTTTTTGTTTTGTTTTTTTTGTTTTGTTTTGTTTTGCTTGTTTGTTTGTTTGTTTTTTGAGACAGGTCTCCCTATGTAGTTCAGACTAGCTTTGAACTTACCATGTAGCCCAGATGGCCTCAAAGTCACAGAGACCCTAACTCAATCACCCAGTGCTGGGACTGCAGGCAGGAACCAGCAAGCCTGGCTAAATTATGTTTTCCTTCTTTTCATTTTGTCATCTGTAAAACTGAACAAATGGGATTATATTTCATCATGTTATTTCATGTAGAGTTGTAAGTATAGTACCTACTTGTCTCTCTACCCCAATTTGCCTTTTATCAGCCCTTTTATAATCAAAAAACCAGGGCTGGGAGTTTGGCTCAGTGGCTTAAGCACCTGCCTGACAGGTGTGAGGTTGTGAGTTTGATACCTGGTGCCGCAAAAAAAATAAAAATAAAAAATAAAATAAAATCGTGTGGATTAGGAGCCAGGCATGGTGGCGCACGCCTTTAATCCCGGCACTCAGGAGGCTGAGGTAGTTGAAGCATTGTGAGTTCGAGGCTGGCTTGGGCTACAACTCGAGCACAAGGCCAGCCTGAGCTACATAGTGCGACCCTGCCTCAAAAACACTAGGGCCGGGAGTTTGGCTCAATGGCTTAAGCACCTGACTGGCAGGCACCAAGTTGTGAGTTTGATTTCCTGGTGCGGGGGGTGGGGGGGTCGTGTGGACTTTTTCTCCAAACTATGAATGCTGCACTGAGTCTCATTTCTCTGCCTTATACCTTTGTCTGTGGTTTTATCCATTTCTTTGAAATCTCCTTATCTAGAGGCAAAAATAAGACGACTGCACATTCAAGTTCTGGGCAACTCAGCAACTCAGCAAGACCTGTCTCAAAGCAAAAAGTACTGGGGAGGCAGACCACTGAGAAGGCTCTAAGTTCACCCCCTGTACCACAAGAAAATAAAAGGAAGAAGGGAAGAAAGCATTATGTGATCAAGGTATCCAATATCACATGACTAAAATGCAAACTCAATACAGTTCAGGCATAAACAACGTATACAAAAGTGTGTCTTGGTTTAGTATAATTGTGTTATGTGTTGTATATGTTTTTTAGCCTGTAGTCCGGCTGTTAATCTGTGTTTATGATAATTAACTTGATAAAGAATTATAAAATAAGTAAGTGAAGCCACTTATGGTGGAGCATGCCTGTGAGCCCAGCAGCACTTGAGAGGCTGAAATAGGAAAATCGCCACACAAGTTTGAAGCTAGCCTAGGTTACATAGTGAATTCAAAAAGGCCAGCCTGGACTACACAGTGAAACTCTGTCTCAAAAGACCAAAAAAAAAAAAAAAAAAAAAAAAAAAAAAAAAAAAAAAAAAAAAAAAAAAAAAAAAAAAAAAAAAAAAAAAAAAAAAAAAAAAAAAAAAAAAAAAAAAAAAAAAAAAAAAAAAAAAAAAAAAAAAAAAAAAAAAAAAAAAA
>RJWM01012837.1:0-12453 GCA_004363535.1 Dasyprocta punctata | reverse complement strand
ATATAGAGCAGGGCATGATAGCACACCTATAATCTCAGCACTCTGGAAGGCTATGGTAGGGGATCACAGGTTCAAGGCCAATTGAAGCAATTTAGGAAAACCTTGTTACAAAATAAAAAGGTCTGCCCCATTTGGTGGCACACGTTTGTAATCCCACTATTCAGGGAGGAAGGAAACTTGCCATGAGTTTGAGGCTGGCCTGGGCTACATGAGTTCAAGGCCAGTCTGAGCTACATAGTGAGACCCTGTTTTAAAAAAGGTCTGGGGATGTGGTTCAGTGGTAGAGTACCTGCCTAGCATAAGCAAGGCCATAGATTCAATCCCCAGTACCAAAAAAAAAAAAAAAAAAAGTCTATGAGAGCTGGTCATGGTAGCATACATCAGTAATCCCAAAGTTCTGGAAGGTGGAGGTAGGTGGGAGGGTTTTAAATTTCAAGGACAGCCTGAGCCTAGGCAGTTTAGCAATTCAGCAAGACCCTGCCTCAGTAGTAAAATGAAAACAGAGGATGTAGTTCAATGAGAAGGCCTTGGATTTAATCTCCAGTACCTTTGTTTAAAAAAGTCTGTGGCTAGAGAAGAGTATGCACTAATCTTTTCAGACAACCATAAAAACTACTGAGCCAAAATGTACAACGAGGCAAATTTATCAATGCAAATAGATTAAGTGAAACTTCTAGTAGCTTGGTGGTCAAATTCAAATCTTGAGAATGGAGGCACTCACAAGGTAAATTCATACTTATGAATAAAGTTTTGGGACAAATATATGGAAGTTAAAAAAAAAGGTGTACTCTCTAGAAGGGGCATATAATTAACTACACTAACACAAAACACTACTAAGTAGAGGCTTAGTATGTAGCTTAGTATTAACATGTACAAGACTCAGTATTCAATCCCCAACACTGAGAAAAACATTAAATAAAAACCAAGGGGAAAAAAAATGGCTGGAAGCACATCTGTCAAAAGCCAAGCATCAAGATAAAGATTAAATGACCAAGTCTACATGCCTTCCCAAGATATAAATAACATAACAATTATACTGCAATATCACCTAGTCTGATAAAGTCTAAATAAATATCAGTTACCCAAGTGTGTGACCTAAACCTCTAGACCCACCCCTTTCTAAAAATGTCTTTGTTCTTTCTATGTACCCTTGCTATGTGACCTGCTTCCCTATTAGATCAATATTACCTAAACTGCTCTTCTTGTTTTTGTTTTGAGGGAGGTTCTTGCTATATAGTCCAGGCTGGCCTTGACCTCATAGCAATACTCCTTCAGCCTCCCAAGTGTTGGAATTACAGCTGTGCACCACCACGCCCAGCCTATACTTGTAATCTTATTGGTTGATCATAGTTTTGACCCATGTTATACTCACTTTGTGATTTTTTGCCTACCTCACGATTTTCCTCTATAAAATAGTCTCAAAAAAGTGGGTTTACCAAGCATAGTGGCTCATGCCTGTAATCACAGCACACAGGTGGCTGAGGCAGGAGGATCGTTGCCAGTTCGAGGCCAGTCTGGGCTACAAAGTGAGCTCAAGGCCAGCCTGAACTGTACAGCAAGACCCTGTTTCAAAAAAAAAGTGGGTTTGATGGCAACTCATTTTCAGGTCCCTTCCTGTCTCTCAAGAGCTATTTCTCAATAAATTCTTCCTACTGTTAACCTCTGTTGCTCCTTAACTTTCATTCTTCAATTTCAAAAATCACAAACTCACCATACCTGACATCTAACAGGTGGAGAGTTACACTTTTCCCCCTATGTTACCAGCACTCTGAGGCCAGAGAATCATGAGTTCTGGGGCAGCTTGGGTTACACAAGGAGACCCTGTCTCAAGAAGAAGAGGAGAAAAAAAAAAAAAAAAAAAGCCAGGCAAAATGGCACACTCCTGTAATCCCAGCAAATCACAGAGGCTGAAAGAGAAGGATCAAAAGTTTGGGCCCAGACTAGGCAATTTAGCAACTTTAGCAAAACCTTCTCTGAAAATAAATAATAAAAGGACTGGGGATGTAGCTCAGTATGCAGGCTCAGGTTCAAGTCCCAGCAACACACACATACACACACACACACACACACACACACACACTCTTTCCTCTCTCCTACAGAAACTGTACATAGATTGAATTACTAAAAATAAACAGTAAAAACAAACAAACAAAAACTCCAAATTGGGTTAAATTTGTAATACTGTTAATATGAAATGCTGGTTACTTATATTATAAAAACTCATTCATTTAAACTAGTAAAGTACAAGTGTGTAAAAATATGGAGCTTGACCTCGTGTTGACAGTCACTTCAAATTCCTTCTAGTGGCTCAGCAGGTGAGGAATTCATGGAATTTAGGTCTTCAAGGTCTAACAAGCACTGTGGTTAAACCAGTCAGTCAATACCAAATTATTTGAGTAATGCTGGTTGATCATCTAACTCCTCAAACCCCTTCTATCTTTTATTCTGCAATTATTCTTAAATGAGAGGAGTGCAATTAATACCTAATTAGTTATCAGAAATGTGAAAGCAAATATTATAAATTGGTTATTAGAAATACAAGGACAAACTGGTCAGAAATGTGATTATAGTTTAAAATAAAGCTACTGGATTACCCACAGATTTCTTTTAATCCATCTAATCCTGTTGCAGACATGGAAAATCAGGATCAGACTTCCCTTGAAGGCAAATGTGCACTTGCCTGGTGTTCTCCCAAGTGGCTAAAGCACAGAAGAATTTCAAACTACAGGGTCAAGGATGCTACATTTCCCTGAGTTTGTACCAGGGAGGAATCAGAACCACAGACCTGGTTCTAAGGATGCTTACTACAGAATAGGAGATTGTCCCGATTAACATTCATTGACTTCAGCAGTAAACTACTCCCAGTTAAAGAACCAACCTCAAGTGATGTACTATTCAAGGAACTATTATAAAGAAATTACGTGGGGCAAGGCATGGTGTGCACACCTGTAATCCAGCACTTGGAAGACAAGAGGCAGAACGATGCTGAGAACTGGAGGCCAGCCTGGACTACATAGTGGGTTCAAAGTCAGCCTGAAATACACAGTGAGACCATGCCTAAAGAAAAAAGGACTCCAGGCCAGGGATTTAGCTCAGTGGCATAAGCACCTGCCTGGCAAGCATGAGGTTGTGAGTTCGATCACTGGTACCAAAAAACAAAAGAGGACTTCAGGGATCAAGGATATAGCTCAGCAGCACAGTGCCTGCCTAGCAAAGCCCAAGGTCATGAGTTTGATCTCCGGTACAAAAAAAAAAAAAAAAGACTCTAAAGAAGCTGGGGTCAAGATTTGTGAATCTCTGAGCAAGCAATGAAAGTTCTAGGTTAACTACTTTAGGCTGCAATCAAGTTAACAGAATAATGGATAGACACATTTGCAATACACCCAACAAATACATACACAATAGCATACCACTCCTTAGTCCCCAGGAAAGTTAAGTTTCTAACACAGTAAAGTGCTGTAATAAAATGGACAGGCTAGCAAAATGTAACAACGTTAGAGAAAGATCAGGAAGAATGGCTGAGATTTCAGAACATAATTCCTGACAAAATTAATTTCTACTTATACTTTTCATAGCCATAATCCTAAATTTCACTGATTGTCTTTAATATATATGCACAGCTGGGTGTGATAAAACACATCTGTGATGCCAGCAGATAGGAGGCTGAGGCAGGAGGATCACCATGAGGTAGAGGCTAGCCTGGGCCACAGAGTGAACTGAAGGCCAGCCTGAACCACACAGCAAGACCTTGTCTTAAAACACACACACACACACACACACACACACACACACACACACACACACAGGATGTATATATCTATCTCAATCATGCACTATGGAATCTGTCTTGTTGCAGTTGTATGATATTTTCCCCAGTACGGGAGACTGAACCGAGGGGCCTTTGCACTAAGGTACATTCCCCAGCACTTTTAAACTTTTTCATTTTGAGACACAGTTTCATTAAGTTGTCCTAGTGGGACTCAAACTTGCAATCCTCCTGCAACAGCTTCCCTCAGTACTGAGATTACAGGTAAACACTGTGGCTGTGACTTTTTACAATTTTATTTAAAGCCCTTATAATATTTCTTAGTCTATAAGGTCAATTACTTTAGTACTTGTAAACCCATCATGTCAAAGATTGGTATTCTCATATTTCTACATAGAAAAAAACAATTAGATTGATCCACTGAAAAATCAGTATCATTCCTGTACACAAATAACAAACTCATTGAGAGAGAAACTAGGGAAAAAACATCTTTCTCAAAGCATCCAAAAAATGAAATACCTAGGAAATGATCTAAGGAAGTAAAAGATCTTAACATTGAAAATTATAGTACTATGAAAAAAGGAGATAAAAAAAACTACAAAGCTACTGTGATAAAAACAGAATGGTACTGGCAAAACAACAGACATAAGGACATGCAGTAACAACTCCAGATATACTAAGCCACCTTATCTTTGGCTATATCTGAATGTGCCGAACACATTCATAGGAAGAAAAGTTGCCTTTTTAATAACTAGTACAGGAAAAACTGGTTTTCTACATGCTGAAGACTAAAACTAGACCCATGTCTATCACCATGCACTAAACTAAACTCAAAATGGATCAAAGATCTAAATATTAAAACAGAAACACTAAATCTGCTGGAAATTAAAATCAGTAAAACTCTTATAGACAACACTGTAGGCAAAGACTTTATGAACAAAACCCAACACGCAGGAACTATCTTCAAAGAAAAACTGAGATCTCATTTTATTAGAAAAGATTTTGCACTGGGTGTGGTGGCAGACACCTTTATTGTGAGTTAGAGACCAACCTGGGCTACAGAGTTCAAGGCCAGCCTGAACCGCATAGTGAGACCCTGTCTCAAAAAATAGGGCCAGGGATTTAGCTTAGTGGCTTAAGCGTCTGGCAGGCGCGAGCTTGTGTGTTCGATCCCTGGTACCAAAAATAAAAGGCTTTTGCTACAGGTACAAACTCCCCATGATGAATGCTATCATATATATATATGTTATCATATATATATATATACACTTGTGTGTGTCTATACATATATATATATATATATATATATATATATAAAACGTACCAATACACTTAATTTTGTCTGTTTTTGTGTCCTTACCGGGGATGGAACGCACAACCTCACACCTGCCAGGCAGGTGCTTAAGTCACTGAGCCAACCTCCCGGCCCTAGTTTTTTCAAGGCAGGGTCACACTATGTAGTTCAGCCCAGCCTTGCTCATGTTGTAGCCCAAGACAGCCTCAAACTCACAAAGCTCCACCTACCTCAGCCTCCCAAGTGCTGGGATTAAAGGCGTGCGCCACCATGCCTGGCCCAATAAACTTAATTGCACTGAAGAACCATCAACAGCGTAAAGAGACAGCCCACAGAGTGGGAAAAAATTTTGCCAATTGTTCCTCCAAGGATCAATATCTAGAATTGTAAATAACTCAAAGAAATCAAGACTATCCAAATTTAAAGGCCCAATCCAAAAATGGGCATCTGACATGAACAGACATTATCAGATGAAGAAGTAGAAACAGCAAGTAAATACATGAAAAGTGTTCAACATCACTGGTCATTTGAGAGATGCAAATTAAAACAACACTGAGATTCCAGCTCACTCCCCAAAGAATAGCTATCACCAAGAAATCAACCAATAACAAATGCTGGTGGGGCTGTGAGGAAAAAAGAACCCTTCTCCACTGTTGGTGGGAATGCAGACTGGTGCAACCACTTTAGAAATCAATGTGGAGATTCCTCAAAAAGCTAGGACTAGAGGTCCCATTTGATCCAGCTGTTCCCCTTCTTGGTGTCTTCCCAAAAGAATTAAAAGCATCATACCACAGTGAACTATGCACAGCTGTATTTATAGGGGCACAGTTTTTAAGGGGTAAATCTTGGAAATAGCTCATGCCCATCAACTGATGAATGGATAAAGATGATGTTGGGTTTTTTAATACAAGACAGTACTACTCTGCCATAAAAGATGAGTCTGTGACATTTCTAGCAAAATGCATTCACCTTGAGACCATACTCTTAAGTGAAATAAATTGGACACACATGTTTAAATATTGCATTGCTTCTCTATGTGAGAAACCAAAAGTGTAAGTAAGGACCAAAATGTATAACAGATATTAGGAAATGGGAAGAAAATGTTCACATGAGAAGAGAAACAAGGAAGGGGGAGATGCAAAGGAAAGAAGACACAAGAAAAAAGAGACTAAACGGAAAACAACGCAAACATAATTTTTGTAAAAAAAAAAAAAAAAAAAAAAAAAAAAAAAAAAAAAAAAAAAAAAAAAAAAAAAAAAAAAGAGGGGAAGAGGAGTTGAAGGGAGGGAAGGGAAACCGGAAAAAGAAGCAAGATTTATCATGTCCAGGAACAAATTCCCTATGATGAATGTTATCATTATGTATATGTAAAATGTACCAATAAAACTGTTTTAAATGTACCAATAAAATTTTTAAAACCCCAAAAAACAATTACTTTGATCAAGTATCTACTTATTCAAGTTTGACATACTCTATTCGTAAGAAATTTTGTTTGGATGTAACTATACATATTTTTTGAGGTGGGGTCTCACTGCATTGTCCAGGCTGCTCTCAAACCCACAAACCAAGTGATCCTCCCATCTCAGCCTCCCAAGTAACTGGGATTAAGGGCTAAGGATGTGGCTCAGTGGTAAATCTCTCAGCATACCTAAGAATGTTCAATCCACAACACCACAAAATAAATATTACGTCCAGCGGTTTAGGAATGGGGAGTAAAGGGTGTGACTTCAAAGGGGTCAATGAAAAGTGAGTTATACAGAATGTTAGAATTGTTCTGTAGGGGCCGGGGATGCAGCTCAGCAGTATGGCGCCTACGTGGTAAGTGTGAGGCCCTGAGTCAGGACCCTCCCCCTAAAAAAACTGAAATGTACATGGCCAGGCATGGTGGTGCATGCTTATAATCTCAGCACTCGAGAAGCTGAGGCAAGAAGATCACTGCAAGTTCGAGGCAAATCTGGGCTAGCTACAAAGTGAATTCAAGGCCAGCTTGAACTGCATAATGAAACTCTGTCTCAAAAAGATGAAAAAAATAAAATTAAAATTGTTCTGTATCCTAATAGTGGATACAGAACAAGAAAATTTACAGAACAGACCTAGAATAGCAAAAGCAATCCTGGGCAATAAAGACAAGAAGGGGGCATCTCAATTCCTGACTTGAAATTATACTATAAAGCTACTGTGACAAACACAGTGTGGTACTAGCAAAAAAAAGAAAAAGAAAAAAAAAAGAAAAAAGAAAAGAAAAAAGACCTAGAGATTGATGAAACAAATTAGAAGACACAGAAACAACTGCAAACACACTGACCCACCTTATCTTTAACAAAGGTGCCAAACACATTCACTGGAAGAAAGATGGCTTTATTTTTTCTTTTTTTTGGCACTGGGGATTGAACTCACAATCTCGCACCTGCCAGACAGGTGCTTAAGCCACTGAGCCAAATTCCCAGGCCCAGTTTTTGAGGCAGGGTCCCACTATGTAGCTCAGGCTGGCCTTGTGCTCCCATTGTAGCCCAAGCAGGCCTCGAACTCACAGCGCTCCACCTACCTCAGCCTCCTGAGTGCTGGGATTAAAGGCATGTGCCACCACGCCAAGCAAGATGGCCTCTTTAATAAATGATGCTGGAAAAACTGGCTCTACACATGCTGAAGATTAAAACTGGGCCCATATTTTTCACCATGTATTAAGCTAAAATCAGAATGGATCAAAGATTTTAATATTAAAACAGAAACACTAAATCTGCTGGAAGATAGAGTAGGTAAAACTCTTGAAGACATTGGTGTAGGCAAAGACTTTATGAACAAAACTCAGATTGCACAGGAACTACCGCAAACAATCAACAACTGGGATCTCACCCTACTGAAAAGCTTTTGCACAGCAAGAGAAACCACCAACACAGTGAAGTGACAACACACAACATGGGAGAAAATGTTTTCCAGCTGTTCCTGACAAAGGATTACTATCAAGGACATATAAAGAACTAAAAAAAAATCAGTTCTTATCAGGAATCTGGCCAAGATCCCTAATCTCCCAAATGAGTAAAGGGCGAAGGCTTAAATAAATGAGACATGTGGTATGATTTTAGGGTTCCAGGAGGATCAAAACCCTCTAGCAGAATTTGAGACTCTGGGGGTTGAGACAAGGAATGTCCCTGGGCAGCCTATATTTATTTTCAAACAAGGAAGGGGTTAGAGTGAAAAACGCAGGAAACTGAGCAGGACATGGGAGTGAATCAAGGTCTTTTCCAAGTAACAGATTATGTTAATATAGGAGAACCATCTTATGCTAATTTAGGAGAAGTATCTTAGGAGAAAGTCTCCAGGTTGCATTTCACTACAGGAGTGAAATGCCTGCAGCTACAGTCTTTATTTAGTTAGCTGGAGTTGGAGCCAGGTGTCCTCAGCTGTGGCCTGATCTTGCCCTTTGAGGCATCTTTTTATTCTCTAGTCGGCCACGCCCTGGCCATGTCTGCACATGTGTTCAATTTCCAGTTTCAATGGCTCCCAACAAGTCCTCCCAGATTTAAAGACCCAGCACATTAAAGACTCAATCCAAAAATGGACATCTGAGATGAATACAAACTTCTCAGATGAAGAAACACAAACAGTAAATAACTACATGAACAAATGTTCAACATCACTGGTCATTCGAGAGATGCAAATGAAAACAACATTGAGATTCCACTTCACCCTGGAAAGAGTGGCTAGCATCAAGAAATCAAGCAATAACAAATGCTGGAGGGGCTTTGGGAAAAAAAGAACCCTTCTCCACTGCTGGTGGGAATGCAAACTGGTGCAACCACTGTGGAAATCAGTGTGGAAATTCCTCAAAAAAACTAGGATTGGAGGTCCCATTCAACCCAGGCTTTCCCCTTCTGAGTATCTTCCCAAAAGAAATAAAAACATTATACCACAGTAATATATGTGCACCCATGTTTATAGCAGCACAGTTTATAACAGCCAGATCTTGGAAACAACCTAACTGCCCAATGAGTGACGAATGGATAAAAAAAAAAGTGGTATTTTTACACAATGGAGTACTACTCAGCCATAAAGAATGATAAAGTGGACACTTTTATAGGTAAATGAATGTACCTTGAGAATATACTCAGTGAAATAAATAAGACACACATGTGTAAACACCATTTCATTAGTGTGACAAATTGAAAGAAAAAAACAAAGCCAGGCGTGGTGGCACACGCCTTTAATCCTAGCAGTAGGGAGGCTGAGGTAGGTGGAGCATCGTGAGTTCGAGGCCAGGGTGGGCTACAATGTGAGCAAGGCCAGCCTGAACTACATAGTGCGACCCTGCCTGGAAAAACATAAGGCTGGGAGTTTGGCTCACTGGCTTAAGCTCCTGCCTGGCAGGCATGAGGCTGTGAGTTCAATCTCTGGTACTGAAGGAAAAAAAAAAAAAAAGAAAGAAAGAAGAAACACATGTATATGTGTATGTATATGTATATAAACAAAAAGTTAAGATAGTTATACTACTGATTTCTCTGAGTTCGCTGAAGAGAAGGATTTGTACTGGTATTGTTCGGATAATTTAATGCAGATGTCCTGTTCTCTGGGTGAATGATTTGGAGATGACAATGCACAATGTATGTACCATTGTTGCCACGATTGATGTGCTTTGAAATTTTGTTGTAGTTATTTTCTTCTTTTTTTTTTCTCTCTCTCTTTTTATCTTTGAATAAAATGGATTTGGAAAAAAAAAAGAAAAGAAGAAAATTCATACAATTACATCAACAACAACAACAGTATTGCTTTAATTTTTGTTCGTTTTCAAACAGGGTCTCACTGTGTAGTTCAGGCTGGTCTTGAACTTACTGTGTAACCCGGGCCGCTCTCAAATTCCCCACAATCCTCCTGTTACAGCCTGTGGAGGATTGGGAATACAGCTGTGCGCCACCATACCTGGATTTTGGGTAAATTTTTAAAATCTCAATGCCACTCTTCTTCTAGAAAATCCTTTTAATTAAATCTCTGTAGTCATTGCTATGGTTTAGACATAATGTCCTCCCAACACCCCTGTATTGGGAGCTTGGTCCCCAATGCAGTAGTCAGAGCTTTCTGTAAAGTGAACGGACTTCAAGGTCAGGCTGAAGTATACAGCAAGACCCTGTCTCAAAGAAAAACCAAAACCCAAACCAAACCAAACCAAAACAAAACAAACTTCCCTGTAAGGCATGCAGTGCCGCCATGCCCCCCTGCCCCACCACTGCCACTGGTGGCCCTGCAGGCTGGGGAGAACCAGCAAGGAAGCTGCCTCCATCCCCCACCCCGACACACACCCGTAAGCAACGGGGGACCCAACACAGGCTGAGATGATATCTGAAGTCGGGAAGCAACCTGACATTTGTGTTGTTTGACTGACCATGCAAGCCTAGGGCCCGTAGTCTGAGCACTACTTAGAGGATAACAATAAGCAATATAGTAATGATAGTGGACGTCCTAAAGACCCATCACTGTTTTGTTTCATTTTACTGTTGTTTTATTCCCTTTAAAATAAATAAATAAAACAAATATTATCATTTGTAATGGAAGAAAAAAAAAAAAACTTCCGTGTAAGGTAAAGGGATTCTGAGGACTCTATCTTCATCATTGGATTAACCTATAGATGAGCACATAACTTGCTAGTATTCTTTATGACGAATTGATGGAAATTTTTAAGTCAGGCCTAGTTAAAGGAAGTTAGTAATAGGGATGAAAACTTGCGGACTGTGTCTTATCCCTGGTCCCTTCCTCTCTGACTTTTATTTTATTGTTTTTTTCAGGCAAGGTCTTGATATGTACTTCAGGCTGACCCTGAACTCACTATGTAGTATAGGTTGGCCTCAAACTCACAGCGATCTCCTTGCCTCAGGAGTCCTGATTACAGGCATACACCACCACACCTGGTTCCTCTGTGACTACTTTTTGGTGGGGTACAGGAGGGAGTGTTCAGAGTCTCCCTATGTAGTCCAGGCTGGCTATGAATTTGCATCAATCCTCTTGCCTCAACCTAACAAGTGCTGAGATTACCAGCATGTGCCACCATGCTGGCCTCCTCTCTGGTTCTTACTCTG
This sequence comes from Dasyprocta punctata, assembly GCA_004363535.1. NCBI lineage: Eukaryota > Metazoa > Chordata > Mammalia > Rodentia > Dasyproctidae > Dasyprocta > Dasyprocta punctata. Next base: position 1,328 of record RJWM01012837.1, on the reverse strand, counting down.
CTTCCCAGCACCAAGAGGTGAGTAGATTTGCTCTGTCACACCCTTCCAACATGACATACTGTCTTATCACAGGCCCAATGGAACCAATGGACTCTACACTGAAGTCCCGAAAGTGAGCCACAGAAAATTTTTCTCCTTTAAATTGTTTTTCTCAGGTAAGCATCTTGTCAAAGTGACAGCTGACTAACACAATCATTTAAAAGAAATAAGTATCTTGACTCAGAAAGGGGTCTAGATTAGATAAACAATCTGCATTTTCAGAATAACTGTTAATGTACTATGCCTGCAGCAACCATACATCAAATCTTTTTCATTTTCCCTCTCTAAAAGCAGAAGCTTGTAACTCACTATTGTTCTTGTTTTTTGGTTTGTTCTGTTTTGTTTTTCAAGACAGGGTCTTGCTAAATGCCCAAACTGCCCAGGCTTGAACTTGGGATCCTCCTGCCTCATTCTCCCAGTCCCAGGACTACAGGTGTGCACCACTATTCCAGGCTAACTTAGAATTAGTTAACCTGAAGATGATAATACAAAGGCTACTCCAGATTATATTCAAGAACAAGTTAGAGAGGAAGTGCACCAATTTTCAGCCATTCTAAAGGATAAAATTAGACCCAAAGGGTGGAAGATGCAGGAAGACAGACTGCGATTATGAAAAAGTAGGAAGATCTCTTCAGGAAAAGGATAGCTGCCTCTCTCACAAGCGGTTCTAGGAGACACTGGATTATCACAGACTCAATGACAGTCCTTAGAAAAATAGCCCACACACACCAGGAAATAGAAATGGGACAGAGGGAGAAAAATAGGTGTCAAAACCTGGGGGTAGGAGAGGTGAGAGAAGGAAACAGTGAAAGGGCAACTATCTCTTACAAGCTTTAAAAACTGATATTCTCCCTTTATGTTTCTGTTCTCTTGTATTTATTGAACAGTAAATACTGCTCCTCTAATGTAGGATTTTTTCCTCCAACATACCTTTCCCCATATTTCTTCTTTGAAAATGAATTATTTATACCATTATACACCATAACAAAGCTATCAAATGTTAATATAAACCAAAAGATGGGAATTTATCCCAAAATACGTTAACTCCAAATCAAATGGTTCACAAGATACATATACCCACACAATTCACACACATACACCCCTGCATTTGCATGCAATGGAAGGTTCTCAGATTTAAAAAACTGTCTAACTGAACAAAAAATTTCTGCTTCCTGTAAAAATACTAAACAGGATTGCAGGGCTGGGGATATAGCTCACTGGCACCGCACCTGCCCGACAAGTGCAAGGTTGTGAGTTCAATTCCTGGTACCAAAAAAAAAAAAAAAAAA
>RJWM01012836.1:0-55393 GCA_004363535.1 Dasyprocta punctata | reverse complement strand
TATTAGCATATAAATGGTATGTTTTCACTTCTTCAAATTACACATTAATTTCTTTTAGACCCTTTCCTGCCCTTTGTTCTTCATTTACCCAAAAGAGTGTCAGTGTAAACATTTAAAAGACAATTTTTGAAATGTCATTGGTGTTTTATGTAAATTTGAAAGCATTTTTCTCTTTTTGATTCAGTTCATTTGGCATAAAGTTTCTTTATTACTTGTTTCAATTTTTTATGTTATACATTTAAAAAATACTAATATATAAAGTTAAAGACAAATAATACGTTAGTATAAGTTTTTATACCTTCCTTTTCTTTAATAATTATGGACTGAGTACTTAATTATGTTTTATATTCAGTCATGCACATCCATATGTATTATTAAGCTAAAAAGTAGCTAAAATTGAATAGCAATGAAATTAGAGTACTTCCATTTCCTTATTATTAGGTTAATAATTTAAGAATATGCAAATGTATGATGGTAATAGAGAGAAATTTAACAAATAAATTTTACCTCTTTATGCTGTCAATGATGAAGAAGCATATATTTTTCTCCTTAGACTAAAGTGTGAGCAGAACATAAAATACAGTAATGTTTTTCAGTCAGGATCTTCAGACAGAGACAGTGACCTTTCTGCAAAAAAGTTTCATGAAAATTTTAAATATACATGTGCACAGGAGGTCACTTTTCAGATTTTCTCTTACCACAGGGCTATTTTAAATCTCAGGAAATATACTAGTTTCCCTATGTTGAGGACAAAATTGTTCACTGCATTTCAAATTACTCAGTAACACAGAAAATTTAGGGAAACTATTTTCCATCTAAGGCATTTTAGAGAAACTAGTAGCTCCATTTTTCTTTAAATTTTATTTTGAATATCTACCTGTATTGTCACTTTCTCAACAATAACAAAATTGGATCATTTTATTGCCATTGCTGTTACTTGGAGGTCAGTGGAGCTGAACCTTAGACTTAATAGTGTGAATAAATAAATATAGGTTCTATCTTGAGTTAGAATGTTATTTTGGTACTTCTGTCAATTTTACTAACCTTAGAGAAAAAAGAGAGAAAAGGACCTTTTGAAGGGTCACTCCCAGTTAAGCAGTAGTATTTCCTTAATGTTATTTTTCTGCCTTCTATTGTGTTCACCTTAAGCAGCTATTGCCAGACACCCCACTGTTTGCGCCCTGTTGGAATTCGCTACTGTAGAAAAGAACGAAGAGTCAGAGATTTAAAAGGGTTTCCTGGTGCTTAAGGCTGAGCTCCAGGATTGCTTTGGCTTCTCATTGCTCCATTTCCCAATGAAGATACTTAGTACCGAAGGAGCTAATGCTTTCAAGTAACGAGAAAGATTTCTAAAGAGATTAAACCTGGAGTGGATGACAAAAATCAACATGCATAGAAATAAAATCAATGCCAAACTGTGGTGAGGATAATAGGGAAACCAAAATTGTTGCTTTCTAAACTAAGATTAAATCTCTTTCAGGAATGTTTTTGCTGGTAAAATTCAAGCCACTGAATGCTTAACACCACAATGACTTTTCTGAGCGTTTCTGTTTCTGCACATTCTGAATCCCATTGTTACTCCAATAATTTTTGTTTCATATCATCAGAATTTTCTTTCCTGGATCATTCCCATCATCATTTCAATGTAGCAATATTTACCATATATGGAAAACAATTTCCTTGGTCATATTCGCATCATTTCTTCCCCTCCATTTCACAGTTCATCCTTATGACAAAACCCTCAAAAAGTAATCAATACTCACTGTCCCTAATTCCTTTATTGCCAAACTGAATGAACTACAATTAAATAGCACTCGCTGTATTCCATTGAAATTAATGTGATCGAGAACCTCCATGTTGTTAAATAAAATAATTAAGGATCAATCATGATTGTACTTAAAATTATATTAATCACAAATTTTTTCCATGGAGCGTTATCCTAACCTTCTCCAACTAACAGGTCTCTTGTTTAGCCTGTTCTTTGCTAGTTCCTGATCTTATGTCTGAAATTTAACTTCAGAATATTTAGGACTCAGTCTTTGGGTCTTTTCATATTTCAGTCTAAACTCAACTGCTGACCCCTATAAATTTAAATAAAGTCCATATGTTGATGAGTTAATGTCTTTTCATAGCTTAATAACTTTTCAGTGTTGAACAATATTCCATTCTCTGAATTCACCACAGTAGACTTATTCATCTATTGCAGGGCATAAGTTGTAGGATATTTTGGATGAATGCTAAGTAAAATTTCTGGCTTTACAGTACGAGCACAATTTGTTTTGTAAGAAAATATTGAACTAGTGGTTTTAATATTTTTTGCATTCTCATCAGTAATGGAATAGAGTTCTGGCAGATCCATAACTTTACCACTATTTAATGTTAGTGCTCTGATTTTGGCTCTTCTAATGAATGTGTATTGGTATCTCAGTGTGATTTTAATTTGTATTTCCCTAATAAGGATGAAGAACATTTTTCATATGTTTATTTTCTTTGATGAGGTGTCTGTTAAGACTTATTTTTTAACCCTGTTATTTATATTGTTACCTAGTTTTTTTTTTTTTTTTTTTTTTTTTTTTTTTTTTTTTTTTTTTTTTTTTTTTTTTTTTTTTTTTTTTTTTTTTTTTTTTTTTTTTTTTTTTTTTTTTTTTTTTTTTTTGCGGCACAGGGGATTGAACTCACAGCCTCGCGCCTGCCAGACAGGGGCTTAAGCTGCTGAGCCAAACTCCCGGCCCAGGTTTTTTTTGAGGCAGGGTCGCACTATGCAGCTCAGGCCGGCCTTGTGCTCACGTTGTGGCCCAAGCCGGCCTCGAACTCACAATGCTCCGCCTACCTCAGCCTCCCAAGTGCTGGGATTAAAGGCGTGCGCCACCACGCCCGACTTGTTACCTAGTTTTAAGAGCTAGGTAACAATATATATTTTGCTATATTTTGGGTGAGTCATTTCTCAGGTGTATGTTATGCAAATATTTTCTTCTAGTCTGTGGGTTATCTTTTCATTCTCTGACACTGTCTTTCACAAACAAGGAAGTTATAAAGAAGTCCAATTTATGTGTTTTTTTCAAGAACTGTGCCATTGGTATCATTCCTAAAAACTGAAGACTATTTAGATTTTCTCCTGTGTTATCTTCTGCATGTTTCATAGTTTTATATTTTTCTCTATAGTTTGGCATAATTTTGCATAGATTTTTTTTACCTAGATTAACTTTTCATTTTGCATGTTGATTTTCAATTGTTTAAACATCACATGTTCAAAAGACTTACCTTTGTTCCAGAGGTTCTAGTTCCCTAGTCTTTTCTCTTTTATCAGAGATTAACTCACTTATTTATGTGGATCAATTTCTGGTCTCTGCCCTCTGTTCCCTTGCACTGTCTATTATTTCACTAAGTGGACAATGTGTTCTTTATTGTAATTTTAGTATAAGGCTTTAAACTCCTTTTTGTTTCAGTGTTGTGTTGACTACTCTGCATTTTTTGTTTCAGTGTTGTGTTGACTACTCTGCATTTTTTGTTTCTCAACGTAAAATTAAATATCAATTGGTCAACATTCATAAAATCACTTGCTGCAATTTTGATTGGAATTGCATTGACTATCTGTGGTAGACTATTTAATGATCAACTTGAGTGAGAACACCCAGCTGAATTGAGTCAGCGTGGTTCTGGGTGTGGAAGACCCACGTGAGGATTGTTGACAGAATGGCATAAAAGGGGAATGGGAGAGGACAATGTCATGCTGTTGATTTTCCTGAAGAAGCTGCTTTTCAACAGCTTTTCTTCAACGGAACTTTGGCTGCTGTCTTTCTTCAGGACAGCTTCAATCCTCATCTTTATCTTGGACATTGTCTCCTGGCTTCCAGTGCAGATCCCTCAGCCTTCTAGCACAGATCCTTCACCCTGCTGGCACAGGCTTTCTAGCCTTCACCACCAGGCCGTGGGCTTTTCTAGTGCAGATCTTTAATATGGACTTGCACAAGACATTGCTATGGGCTCCAAGCCCTTGACTGGATCCCTTCAGTTTCCTTTCTGGGTGAGTCATGCAGACATTTTTTTCAGTACTATTTTGGTCCCAGGGGCACTCCTCTTTTTTCTACATCTGACTGTAGTGAGCATTGACTAATACACTACATTAGCATGTTTGGAGCAAATGATAGCACGGTAATATTGAGTCTTTTGTTTCATGCACATGGACCATATTATTGGTCAGCTTTTCATTGCTGGGACAGAATACCTGACAGCCATGTTTCAAAAGAGGAGATTCAGTTTTAGGAGACTCAGTCTATTATGGCTTCCAAAGCATGAACATCATGGCAGAAGGCTGTGGTGTACTGAAGTTGCTTATTTCATAGATGGGAACCAGAACCTAGGGTGACTGCCCCATTGACCAAAATAGTACTGAAGAAATGTCTCCATGACCCACCTGGACACATTCTGAAGTGTGCTTTACTAATCCCTCAGGCAGTTTTCAAGACAATCACAGTTACACAATTAAATTTAACAATCACTGTCTTTCCATTTATATAACAATTATTTACTTTATTTCCTCAGATTTAAAAAATTTTTCTCATATGTCTTCCATATATCTTTTTAAAATTATACTAAAATATTTCAGCTTTGGGGTGCAAAAGCACATGACTTTCATTTCATTTCAGAAGCTGGAGATCAATCCAAGGGTCTCAAACAAGACACGTACGTGCTCAAGAACTGAGCTACAACTGCACTCCTAGACATTTTGCTCTTCATTTCAAATTTCCCTTGATCATCCATAATAAATAAGAAAACAATTGACTTCTATATATTAATCTTACATATTGCAGCATGCTATAACTGCTTAATAATCCAGGAGATTCTTGGTGAATCTTTTGGCTTTTTTACATAAATGAGCAAGTCAGCTGTGAAAAAATACACAATTTTATGTCTTCCTTTTTAATCAATAAAACTTTCTAAAAATTTTACCAGCTAGGGATCTGCAGTACAATGTTTAAATGAGTGTTGAGAGGAGGACATTCTTCCCTTGTTCCCTTGATCTTCATGGGAAAACTTCCTATCTTTCACCATGAAGTGGTAGTAAACTATAGGTTCCTTGGACCTGTTCTTTATTGAGTTGAGGAAGTTTCTATGTATTTGGAATTTACTAATAATTTTCAGCCTTAATGTTGGTTGGATTTTATCACATACTTACCTATACCTTTAAATATGATTATGTGATTTTCCCATTTAGCTTGTCTGTTAACATAATTGTATAAATTGATTTTCAAATGTTAAATCAGCTTTTCATATGTAGGATAAATCTCATTTGTATGTGGTATGGAATTCCTTTTATACATTGTTGGATTTGATTTGGTAGTATTCTCTTAAGCATTTTTGCATTTAAGTATCTAGAACACTGGACTACAGTTGTTATTTTTTCTTCCTATACTGTTTTTATCTGATTTTGATATTAGGGTTATTATGTCTTCATAGACTATTGTGAAGTATTCCTTCTGATTTTATCTTCTAAAACACTATAGAGGATTAGCATTATTTTTCCAGAAAGTTTGATAGAACTCACCTGTATCTGTTCCTTCCTATTTCAGAGAGTAATTATCTACTGACTCAACTTATTTATTGGATGTAAGTGTATTCAGAATATTTAGTTCTTCCTATGTGTTATTATTATTGCATAATTGACAGATAATTTATTTCAAGAAACTGGCCGTTTCCTATAGGTCATCAAATTTGTGGGCATATTTTGCTAATAGAATAATCATGATTTTAATTGCAGTGGACCTGTAAGCATATTCCCTGTGTCATTTTTTTTTAAATATTTGTAACCTATATTCTTTTTTTTTCCTTGTCCTAACTACAGTCTTTCAATTTATAGATTTTTTAAAGAAATAGTTTTTGGTTTCCTTGATTTTCATATTCCTAATTCCATTTATTTCTGTTGTAATTGCTATTATTTTCTTTCTTCTTATTTGGTTTTAATTTTCTCTTCTTTTTGTAGTATCAAAGGATAGGTTATTGATGATATGTAGCATTAATGCTATGTTTATGATCATAGTATTCAGTAGCATAAATTTATCTGTAAGCACTGCTTTTGCTGCTTCCCACAAATTGTAATAAGCTGTAATTTCATTTTCATGGAAACAGAAATATTTGTTAACTTACTTTGAAATTTCTTCTTTGACATATGTGTTATTTTAGAGGTATGTTGTTTAATTTCCAATTAAAAAAATCTCCAAATATTTTGATTCACAGTTTGCAGAGGTTTTAGGAACTGGCTCCAAGGTAGGGTGACATGGCAGAGAAGGAGCACTCCATGACAAAGCAGGCATAAAGTAGCAAGCAGAGGGCCTCTCTTTCCCATTATGCAATGCAAGCTGCAAGCCTTCAGGTGGTCCCACCCACACCAAGGGTGAGTCTTCCCATTATCTACACACAGAGTCTATAAACCAATCAGTGGACTAATGCAGTGCCACATATTTTTAGTGCTGGGATCATGCACCCTAGACCCAACCACTTCCAAAATGCCCCACCTATGATCACACGAATATGGGGTCGGGGATATCATCTAGATACAAGCCATAACAGGAAAGTAATGGAACCTTCTAGAGGTGGAGCCTTGGAATGAGTTAGGTCATTGAGAACATGCCCTTGAAGGAAACACCAGAAGCACAGTCTTTTATTATCACTCCCTTTGGCTTCTGGCAGCCAAAAGATGGGCAGCTTCCTCTGTCATGTGTTCCCACCATGATATAATACCTTGTCATGGGTTCAAAAGCAATGGGGACAGTCAGTCGCAAACTAAAACCTCTGAAAACATAAGCCAAGGTAAACCTTTTCTCCTTATAAACTGTTTTAACTCTGGTGTTTAGTCACAGTGAAGCAGAGCTAACATATATGCCTAGGTGCAGTTTGGAGACATTTATCCTGTTTTGTGTAACCCAAGCTACTTGGATCCGTGGTTTGCTGTCTTAGGGGGAAGTTGTCAGTTGTTACTGCTTCAAGTATATTCCTCTCTATCTTTCTTCTCCTCATATTTCTATCTTCTATCTTTCTTCTCCTCATATTCCCATTACATATATGTCATATCATTTTTAATTCTTCCAAAGTTTTGGATTTTTATTGTTTCATTTTCCCTTAGTGTTTTTTTTTGTTTGTTTGTTTGTTTTTTGCTTCCCTGCTTTGGAGTTTCCATTGAGATATTCTCAAGTTCAGAGATGCTTTGTTTAACCATGTCTTTGAACTGATAAACTCATCATAGGCATTCTTTATTTCTGTTATTATGTTTTTGATCTCAAATTTTTAAATTCAGTCTTAGAATTTCCATTTTTTTGTTTCTATTTCCCATCTTTTCCGTTTATTTTTTATTTTATTTCCTAGATCTCATAACATATTCACTATTGTTGAATAAAATTTTTAATTTTAAATGTTCTGTTATAAATAGGTCTTTGATAATACATTGGTAAGATATAGCAGAAGGAGACGTATTCTATAGTACTATGATTAAGTCTTGGTCTTTTAAAGAATTTGTGCTTCCACACTGTTAGCTTTATGCATAATTGTAAATTTCTTAACTTCATCAGATGGGGCAGGATGGCTAAAATAGGTTGGAGTTGGACATTTTCTTTTACATGGAGGTGCAGAATTGACTAAAATTGATTATTTCTCTTTTGCCTCTTGGAGAAGTAGAATCAGGTAGACTTGTACTTTTATATTTTCCAAGATCATTTATGGTCTAATAACACTAGTAGCTTAAAATCTGGTTACATGGTTTCTTCCCAAGGCAGAACTGTTAAGAAGAATATAGTCTTTCTCCTAGAAGTATTTGACAATCATTTACTTTCTCCCCAAGAGCCAGGACAATGGGTGTATCTTTCTTTATTTTCATCAGTTGAAACTGGTAGATTTCTAGGAGATAAGACTTGTAAACTTTGAGGGCTGAATATGGTGACTAGATCTCTCTTAAAGCTTTTATTTCTCAGACATGGGTGCCCAAGCCTCCTGCAAACTTTCAATGAAGTTTAGGTTTTCTTACACCAGTAGTGTTTCCCATAGAAATTCTTACTTCTGTTCTGTTAAGCTATGCATGCATTTGTCTGTAACTCAGATTTGGAGGGAATTGTTATTTCACTTCTATTATAAATCTAAAGAGCTGTTGACTTCAATTTCTTAAGACTTTTATTTATAGTTAGGATAGAGTGAGTAATTTCTAAATTCCTTTTGTTGCTTTAGAAATCAGAAACGATCAATTCTATACAAATTTAGAATAAAAATTACTTTTTGTTGACACATCCTCAAGTTCAGAAACATTCTCTGAGCCATGCTAAATAAGCTATTTTCATTTCTATTACAATATCTTCAATCACAGCTAAAAGATCATTGAGAGGTCCAAAAATTTTATAGACTTTGATAAATGATTTATCTAACAGAACTGCATAAGTTCAAACAGTTTTAATAATTTACTGTGATATTTGAATATGAGTAGTGTGGATTGGGCTGAATTTTTAGTCATTTTGCTAAAGATTAATCTCAGTTCATGTACTTCATAGTTGTGGGATCATGGGCAAGTTATTCAACTTCTCTATATTCAGTCTCCTCTTCTTTAAGGTAAGGGTAATAAATGATAAGTCATTTATATTCTTTTTAACATTTAATCTTACAAACAACACTGTAATATAAAGTTTGAATCCTATTATATAAACTTAAGTTGTAAATGCTTAGTTTTTTTACTTTTCCTTTGTTTGGTGTTGCTTTTCCTTCTTCCTGGCTCTCTCCCTCTGTAAATCCTGTTTGCTAGATGTACTTAGTAGATAGAAGAGGGAAGTCTCTAGGTTGTGAGATGGTGCAGTGAATATGAAGAAAAGCAAGGACCTATGTTGGACCATCAAATTATAACATGGGTCACACTATGATGCAGTGTCAGTTATTCCTTGATTGTTTAATTAGCACAAGCTTAGATACATTGATAGTCAACTGCAATTTAGATGACTGAAATCTGTTGCTAGAGTTCTTTCCCTTCTGTGAATGTTTTCCTATTTGATGCAATACTTCAGGCTCTTCTAACCTTCATGTACGTGGAGTTGATTTTTAAAGAGGTTTGAACTTCATTTTTAGTACTAATTACAAATCAGTATGCTAAGCACAGCCAATCAGAAAGGGCTATTTAGAAACAACCATAAAAACTATATTATAACATGTCTTATAAGAAAAGCATAGTTTTAAGATTATTATTTTAATTGAGTGTTGATTGTAGATAATGATTTTAACTTTTTATTACTGTATATTTGCTATATGCAGTGATTTTATTCACCTTGGGGGATTGATACATATACATAGTACATCTTGACCGTGTTTACTTCCTGTTTTTTTCCTACTACCCCAGATCCCCTTCCCATCTCAATAGATTCTATCTCCATTTTTCAGCATGGTTTTTTAAAATTTTGTTCTTATTCTTCAGGTATATTCTTTTTCTGGTGAAGCAAATGGGGAATGTAGCTTTATTTAAAAAAATAGAAATTAAGAATTTCGTTATAAGGAATATAATTAATTATGAACACATTTGTGATCATATTGAATTTCAACATAACTTCTTATCTTAAAATTGCTTAGAAACTATTTGCTTTGGTTTTAATACAGTATATTCCCTAAAGTATTATGTGCTGAAGGATTGGTCTTTTGAGATACTGGTTTTAAAATGGTGGAAACTTTAAGACATAGGGCCTGGTGGAAGGTAATTAGATTATGGAGGGATTCACCCTCATTAATGAATCAGTGATGTGTCTTGAGATTGGGTAAAGTCTTATAGGACTGTAACCATTCCCATGAGAATGGGTTGTTGTAAAGTGAAGGGACTTCATGCACTTAGCGCCTTTTGCTCTCAGGCAGCTCCCTTTCTACTTCTCTGTAATGTTGTCACACAGACAGCATTTCTATTCCAGGTCACTGACACCATGCTGTATGAACCCTCCACTACCAGAATTGTAGGCCAAATAAATGTCTTTGCTTAATAAGAGCCTCAAGTACCTTGTTATAAAAACATGAAATGCACTAGGAAGGAAATTGATATAAAGAAGTGAGGCATTGCTATAATAAGACCTGAAAATATAAAAGCATATTTGGAAATGAGTAATGGGCAAAAGTTGGAAGAGTTTGGAGGCCTAAGCTAAAGGAAAGCCTACATTACCATAAGCAGAGCATTACAGGAAATTTTGATGAGAGCTTAGAAGAGAGGGAATCCAGGAAGAAACTAGAACTCTTTAGCAATTAGCTAAGTGGCAGCCATCAGAATGCTGGTAGTAATGTGAACTCTACTGGCCTTGCTGATGAGGCTTCAGAATGAAATGACAATTGTTCTGTTGGAAAATGGAGCATACACAACTCTTATCACACCAGTGCGAAGAACTTACAAGCATCGTGTTCATGGCCTAGACTAAAAGTTTAATGGTAGGCCAAACTTAGAAACAATGAAAAGCTACTGCTATTTCTAAATAGCAGAATATTCAGGCTGTTTCTTGAAAATTTTTAACTGTTTATTTTCACAGTAAGAATGAATAAATAGAGGAATGGTGGAAGATGGCAGAGCAGTAAGCAACAGCATATATAGCCTCTCTGAGAGATACAGTCCAGATGCTGGAGTATAGCATTTTGGGGAAGACAAGGAGGAAGGAAATGGGTCCCCTGGACCCAGGAAGAATCTAAAGGGAGAATTGAAGCCCACAGAATGAGTAAAAAGAAAAATTTAAGTGAAGAAGAGGGTGGTAGCCGGCAGCACCTTTGCCCAGAGCCAGACCCACTGTGCGAGAGGGGCTGTTTGAACCTGGGGACACACAATCAAGGTGAAGTGGTGGCTGGCAACCCTGGAGGCCTCTGCAGAGAGAGGCAGCATTGCAGTGGTGCAGTGGGCCTGGGAGACTGAACAGGCTGGCAGTGAGTGTAGAGAACTCAGTCCTCCAGCAGAAGACAGCGATTGGCTGGGAACTGTTTTGGAGTTGGGTCAAATGAGCCCAGAACCAGAACTGCTCTTGGCTTTCCCCAGCAGCTCCTAACTAGGCTCAGACCTATAGAAATTGCAGGAGGCAGCAACTGGCCCACCCCTACACACACTCCAGGGGCAGTAGTGGAGGATCCCACCCCATAACCAGCACAAGTCCTCAGCAAGAATGCAGCACTGCCCCTGTACACATTCTAGTGGCCATTGTGGAGGTTCCCTGTGGGTAGTCAGCTCAGTCTGGAAGCAACGCACCATGCACACTACAGGGGTGGTAGTGGAGGATCACCACTGGTGGCCAGACCAGGTCTGCAGGCAGCAGCCACCCCTGCCACTGTGCCAACTCCACCAGCCATTGGGGAGCCAATGCAGGCTGGGAAAGGCAGCAGACAGCCCTGAACCAGTGCACCCAATGGACACCATCAGATATTCATAGCCAGCACTGGTTAGAAGAACCAGAAAGTCTTGCTTCAGAGAAATTGTAGCCAATGCGGGAAGTACCTGCAACCCCAGTACCTACTTGTCCAGAAGAACCCAGGAATATGTCAAGACAAAGAAGCAAAAGGCAGTCTCTGGCCTCCAACCCAAGTAGAGTAAGTCCAAGAGATGCAAACACAAAAGAGATCGAAAGTTGCACACCAGAAGTTTCTAAAGTGATGGCAACTGAAGTAAAGAAACAACTTCATGAGGCTATAAGAGAAATTAGAACATAAATATTAGCTCCGGTAAAAGAAGAAATGAAAAACAAAGTTAAAGAATTACTAAGCATCTCTAAGGAAGATATAGATAAAAAATGGAGGAGTTTAAGGGGAAACCTTGAATGAACAATACAAAAATGATTTAGAATACATGAAACAGATTCAAAGAGCTACCCAGGAAATTAAAAACTCCATTGAAAACTGGCAGAACCACTTGAAAGAAACTGAAGGTAGACTTTCAAACCTTGATTTCAGGTTTGCAGCTTGTGATTGTGAAAGGAAAGATCTCTTAAAAATGACAAGGAACCTGAAAGTAACAATTCAATGGCTGCAAGACAACCCAAAGAAACATAACTTTAGAATAAAAGGTGTGAGTGAGAAAGAAGGGGTGAACACAAATGACGTTAAATGTCTAGTTACAAAAATAATATCAGAAAACTTCCCAAGCAGGGAAAAAGGAAGTGACATTCAGATAAGCGAAGTATGTAGAACTCCAGCTAGCCATAACCAAAATAAATCTACACCCAGATGTATAATAATCAAGATCCCAAAAATTCACCATAAGAACAGAATATTAAAAGCTGTTAGAGAAAAGATACAGATCACCTATAAAGAAAAAGCCATCAGAATCATGAAAAACTTCTCAACACTAACCATCAAGTCAAGAAAAGCTTGGAGTGAAGTATTTCAAATCCTGAAAGAGAACAACTTCCAGCCCAGATTGATGTACCCTGCAAAACTATCTTTCAAAATTAATGGAGAAACAATATACTTCCATGAGAAAGAACAACTGAAGGAATTCATGACCACCAAACCAACCCTACAAAGAATACTGAAATACTTTTTAGAGAGAGATATAAAAGACCACAGCTCCAGAAACAGCAGCAGAGGGATATTACTGAGCAGGGCAGACAACTGAATGGAGAGGAAAAGTAGGCAACCAACAGCAGGAAAATAGCATGGCAGAGATGAGGCAGTGCATGTTGACCATAACCATTAATGGAGATGGTCTCATTTCACCAATAAAAAGAAACACAGGTAGAGTAGATCAAGAGACAGGATCCATCAATATGCTTTATACAAGAAACACATTTAACTCGAAAGGGGGTTCATAGACTGAAAGTGAAGGGAGAGAAAACAATGCTGTATGTGACAGGGAACCAGAAAGAAGCAGGGGGCAGCTTGCCCATTAGCTGCAGAGTGGACCACAAAGATGTGGCATTTTTATACAATGGAAAGTTGCTCATCTATACAGAAATATAACCCTGAGTCTCTTGTAGGTAAATGAATGCAACTTAAGATCATGCTCATGGATGAAATGATCCAGAGTCACAAGGGTGAACATGTGTTGTTTCCCTAGTATAAAAAACTGAAGGAGTTTATGGGACCCACAATACACAATACATATTGTGAAAGTGAAAGAAGAGGAAGTGTCTAAAAAGGGAAGGCAGTGGCCATTGTTAATCTATTATCATGATTTGAAACCCGCATTGTTTTCATTGTTCTGTTTAATTTGTTTTAATTTTGCTTCAGTTTGTCTAATTTTATTATATTTGATGACATGGAAAGCTATTTCAAAGATAACAAAATACATTATGGCAGCCATTATTGATATCCTGTCACCTTGTTTTGAAGCCTTGTAATGCTTTCATTGCTTTCTTTTGAGTGATTTTTATTCTATTTTGATTTGTTTGATTGTATTTTGTCTGATGATATAGGCAACTACTTAGAAGATAACAAGAGGCGTTATGATAACCACTTTTGTTTTACTATTGTTTTGAATTCCTGTATTGCTTCCATTGTTTTTTTTTATTGGTTTTATTCTGTACTGTTTTGTTTGATTTTATCATGCCTGATGGTATGGGCAGTTATTTTGAAGATACAAGAGGCATTATGGTAGTCATTATTGATTTCCTTTTATCTTTTTTTGAAGTCATGTACCATGTTCATTGTTTTGTTTTGATTGACTCTATTCTGTTTTATTTCACTTGGTTGTATTCTCTTCAAAATAAATAAATAAATAATAGTTTAAGCACATTGTTTACAATTAAAAGATAAACAAAGCAATAAAGATTGGAAAATTCACAAGTCCATAATTAAAAACGCAAAGGGAAAAAGATCATGCAAGGGTAAAACACATTAATACTGGTAAAATAGAACCTGATGCAAGACAATGAGAAAGAAGGTCAAAAATCATCTCAGAAATCTGTGACATTATCTCTCTCATCAGAAGCCCATTGTGCTTGCAGGTAAAAAGATTTTGGGAAACTGGTCTGGCGTCCTTTCTATGGGCCACTATCCAGGGGGCTTCAGCATTCAGCTGCCTGATTTCCAGTCAAGTGACCCACAGTTATTTCATCTGAGCTCAAGTCCAAGCACAGTTTGTGCCACTGATTGAAAGGAAGAAACCTGTAGAGTCTACTTTGTATTAATCCTTCCAGCATGAAGAATGGAAGAACTATGGGGTAATTGTGGTTTCCACTGAGACATCAAACATAAATCTAGAGACTTGCCAGAGACGTGGACCCATCACAGGGAGTTTTCACTATGATAACGTCTAGTGGAGGCAAAGAAGTAGACCACCAGCAGCATGTAACACCAGCATTGGAATTCCACAGGCACCCAGTTCCAGCACCAAGAGCAGCCAAGTGGGTAATTCGAGCAAAGTCATGAAAGTGGAGCCTCCCAAGACCCCAGGGAACCTCATCTGCTCCGGTGTACAGAGGAGGCCAGACTTAGGGTTTTAAGAATTAAAGATTTTCCTGCTGAGATTTGGCCTTGCTTGGAGCCTGTGAACCTTTCTGCTTCCTTGATTATCCCTTTTGGAATAGAAATGTTTATCCTGTACTTGTTCCACCATTGCATCTTGGAAGTATATAATTTGATTTTGATTTTTTCAAATGCATAAATGGAAGCAAATTGCTTTCCATGTCAGATGGGGCTCTGAGCTTATGAGATGGTGCTGGAATGATTTAAGGCTTTAAGGCTATTGGGATAGCAGAAATGTAATTTGCATTGCAAGAACAAAATAAACACTGAGAATCAGGAGCAGAATGAGGTGGTTGGATATGGGATGTTTCCTTACCTTCCATGTGCCAGAAGTTTGGTCCCCAGTGTGGTGGTATTGAGGTGGTAGAACCTTTAAGAGGTGGGGCATAGTGGAAGTTAATTCAACCACTGGGCTTCATCCTCCTGAGTGGATTAATGCTGTCTTGTAGGAATGGGTCAAGTCTTGTGAATTGAGTTGCTGAAGTAATGAGTTGTTATAAGTAAACCTGAATCTATTCTTCTCTTTACATTCCTCACTACTATCTCATTTTAATGGTTTTTATGTCATTTTCCCAAGGTTCCTCATCAAATTTGAGGAGGTGGTGGTGTCATACTCTTGAAAATCTAGAACTGTAACCTAAATAGGCATTTTTGACTTGTAAAGTAACTGGCCTTAGGTATTTTGTTGTACTAATAGAAAATGAACTCAGACATCATCTACATTAAATAAAATGTAACCACCTATATTAAATTTGACTAATTAGAACTCAACCCAGAATTAGCTGTAAAGAATATGATTAGTTTTCAAAACCTGAAATACACTTTCTAGTCATATACTTAAAATTCTACCTTCTATTCCAATAGTTATCTGAACACTATATTACTCAAAACCTGAGAAATACATGTAATCTGATTCTATACTTTGTTATTTATCAATTCCATTGTGTTGAATGCAGATTTTTATATCAAAATTGTCAAATTTTGTAGACATAGTTTACTATACATGTATGCATATATATGGAATTTGTATATATATATAAACACAATGGAAAAATATATCTCCTTGATTATTACTAGTAAATCTGTAGTGTCTGTTGCCTAATACTTGTAGTGAAATACTTATATCTGTAATGAAATATTTCCATTACAATATTTTTTAATTTTATTTATTTATTCTGTATCATCTGTTTTGTCATTTAAAAGTATATAATATCTTGAATATCTTATTTCTATCAACAGGGAACACTTCAATTATACTTATTATTAGAAATTTATATCATTCTACAAATGAGAAAAAGGTTATGAATATTTCTAAGCTTTCAAAGTCAAACATGCTAATATCATTTCTGAAGATGTTTCCTGTAGTGTTTTCAGTGAAATAGATTACGTTCCCTTCACAGCTGAGTCTAGATACTTTTTACCTGATCATGAAACATGCATTCATCTGAGTATTTTATTATGTCAATATCCTATAATTATGCTTTAATTAAATGATAGCACAATCTAATATATCAGTGACGATATTAAGGAGACTCTACATAAAAATGAATAATAGTAGAGCAACACCTAAATTGGTATCTAGAGCACAGAATGCCTAAAGATATATGATGTTAGAGAAAAGTAAAGAATTATTTTAGTAATTATTCTTCTAAAGTAGATGAATACAAGGTAAGACCTTGGAAAGTTGATTCTTTCAGTTTAAGGTTGCCAATTCTACCTGAAAAACTGATATTACTTTTAGATAATTTTTTCTCCTTTGGATGAGTATCTGAGGCATTATTCTGAAATTTTTGCTGTGTTTAAGTGGTGTGAGTCATTGAGAATTTAATTCACTGAGTATTCAACTTTTGCTTATTTCCTCCCTCTCCTTTTTAATAGTTTTCAATATTAACTGATTAATGTGGGCACAACATTGGGTTATAGCAACAAATCCCATACTTTTCTGCTATAACTTTGTACTTTTGCATAATAGTAGCTGACTGCACATCTCAGTAGTGCACCCAGTGTATGCAGGAAGTAATCTTTGTGTTTATCCACTTGGTATGACAAATGGTAAGACATCTGCATGTAAGCAGAAGTGTCAAACCAGAATTTTTACACATGTAATGCTCCACTTAACAGGATTTGCATATGTTTACCTAAATATCACAGGCATTAAAATATACCCACACCACTCTTCTGTTGTATAAACATGTATTTTACTATAATGGAATGTAGATATGTTTCAGAGTAGCTACACATGGGGAAAGCAAAAACCCATCTCTGCATTCATCCACTTGGCAGACAAATGGCAAGGCATGTATAGGGGCTCCAAAGCAACAAAAGATGAGTTGTACCCATGAAATGCTCATTGCTAAATTTCTGTGCACTTGGGATTTATTTTAAAAGAGTTTTGTTTTGATTTTTATGGTAGAAGTAGTCTAATTCAGTACGATGGTGCATGAAAAACCAGACTTGCAAGTTTTGAAGGAGGTTGAAAGTAAATCACCAATTACTCATGCATGGATGATGAAGATAATGACTTTGACACTGGCCAAATTAGTCAATGTTCCTATGATAGTGAAAAGGCTCAAGAATCAACTGATATACACAAGGATTGCAAACCTCCTTGATTCAGGTGACAAAGAGAACAGCAATGTGAATATATGTTTGACCCGTTAAAGTGGTACAAAAATGATCCCACAACCAGATGGAACAACCCAGTGTCCAAAAATATAGTTAAGATCTTGCCAGGGGGAGTATTTATTGGATGGAATGTCAGCACTGCCATTCAGTGTTGAAAATTGTTTGTAACAAAGTGTAACAAGATGTTGTGAAATACACAAATGATGAAATACAAGTAAAATATTCTGTATTCACCAAGAGTCATGTACAAAAATGTACTTATTATGAAACCTCAGTAGCTGAACTGAAACCATTCATGGATATGCTACACTTAGCAGGGCTATCTCATGGTAATCACAGGAATGTAAAAGACTTATGGAAAAGTGATGAATGTGGTTTGCAGAACAATGATGACACTGAAGAGATTTGCTTTGCTTCAAAATTTCCTGAGGTTTGATGACAGAACCACCCACCAAGAAAGAAAAAGAATTAATAATCCAGCTGTTCTCTGCTCATTGTTGAGATATTTGTGAGTAATTGTCAAACAATTTGCACAACATCCGAATACCTGACTATTGGTGAACGTCTTGCAGCATTTCATGGTCACTATTGCTTTAAACAATATATGTTCTAAAAAAACCTTCAAAATATGTCATAAAAATGTATACACTTGTAGACGCAATGATTTGTTATCCTTTCACTTTCAAAATTTAGCCACTACTAGGTCCTTACTTACACAGTAATAAACCAAATGATATTGTGAACAGACTTGTTGCTCCCATCTCCCAAGCTAATTGAAATGTAATGTTGCATTTGCTAACAGAGCACAAGTTGACCAGCATAGGAACTGTGCACAGGAACGAAGTAGAAATTCCAAATGAAATGTTGCAATTTCAAAACATAGAAATGTAAAGTACAATCTTTTGATTTCAGAAGGATAGAACATTGGCCTCATATATAGCAAAGAAAAACAAACTGGTACTGCAGATGACAATATTGCACCATGATAGAAATATTGATAGGGAAACCTCAACAAAATGGAAGCTCGAGATGGTAATTTTCTACGACAAACGAAAGATGGAGTACATATTGTTGATATGTTATGAAGCAACTGTGATGTTACTGGAAACAAAGTGTGACTAAAAGTTGGTTGTATTTTATTCAGTGCTAAACATGTGTGGCATCTGGCTTACAAAGAGCATAGCAAGGACAGTATACCACAGAGAAATTTTCTTAGAGGATTGGGACTGGAACTCACAAGAAATCATTTCCAGCAGAGGAAAAATAAAGTATTTCTGCCCAGGAAATTATGAAAAAACATTGTGGAGCACATTAATGTGCTAATAAGTGAATAGGCCTAATACAAAGACCTAATACAACAATGGAAAAACCAAAAAGATGTCAACTGTGACACACAAAAAAGGACAGGAGAACAAAACATATATACTATTTGTGTAAGCAATACTTGTGTATGGAACATGCAGTTTTCATATGTGAAGACTACCTTGGGTATGACAGTTAAACAAAAATTATTTCTGTGGTAGATTATTGTTTGTGTTTACACTGTAGCTCACAATGTTATCTTTTAAGTTTTGTAAATAAACAACTGATGTAAAAATGTTATCAATTCCAAGTACTCATCATATATTTGATATTTTATTTTATTGACATTTTCTTTTCTTGCTAAGTACACATTGTACAATAGAGTAGGAAGCTCCAGACAAAGAAGGAAGACAAGAGAGGTGACAAGAATGGCCTGCCACACAGGTAAGTAAGCACACGTGCTGTCAGGGTAAGTGAGACCTGTCAATGGAACACACAGTGGTCATGTGTGAAGACTATCTTGAGTATGCTCATTGAAGCAAACATTATTTCTCAGGTAAATTTTTGTTTGTATTTGTATTAGGGTTCATAAATATTTATTTGTCATGTTATCTTTTAGAATTTTTAAGCAAGTACATAGATGATGTGAAAATGTTGATGTCTATTCTAAATGCACAATACATGCTAAGAATTTAATACTTTTATTTATTGATATTTTATGTCCTGACTTACTGCACATTGTATAATGTAACATGAGCCTCTTAACAAAACAGCAAGACCAGCCAGATATCAAATGTGTCTTACAAAAAGGAAATAAAATCAAAGCACACATACTGTCAGTGTAAATGATACGTGTGTATGGAACATGCTCTTGTTGTGTGTAAAGACTGCCTTAGCTGAGATAACTGAAGTAAATATTTTTCTTTTGTAGAGTTCTGTTGGTGTTTTCATGGTAGTTCATATAGGAATTCATTTCTTTTGTTATGTTTTAGACTTCTGTATACCAAAAAACAGCCAATATTGAAAATTTTAATGCATTTTTTTCTTGTCCCAGGAATTGAATTCATGACCTCACGCTTGCCAGGCAGGCGTTTGTGCCACTGAGATTAATGCTTTTTATAAACACTCAATAAATATGTAAAATTCAGTATTACCCACCCACAACAATGTGTCTTTATGCCAAAATTGGTGTTAGTCCTTTAAAATGAAAAATATTACCAAGGTATTTCCCTTGTAAACTCTTCTATCTTTCAGTAATATGTGAACATCCTTCTCACATAACCATGGAAGGAGATAATCTCGTTTCTAATGTATCACAAGCTTGCTTAACTGAGTATTTTAGGAAACCAAAAGAAACTCAAGTTTGTATTTTACATTTCTTTAGCAATACTAAAGTTGTTGGAAGAATTTCTGCTTTTGTCAGTCTCCAAGCTGGTGTAGTGGCTTACTTGAAGACCCTCAAGATTAGGATCATTTCTCCATCAAGTGTGATAAAACTTTACCATGAATAGTCTTGGGATCTGTTGCTGCATCCCTTTACTTGGTCCATGCTGGGTGTCTCCATGAGCATCTTTGGAAGCAGAAAATGTCCAGATATCATGAACCCTAATGTATCTAAAACTCTGCTGCTCTACTTTTCAGTACTTAAAACATTTTGAGAAATTACTTCCACCATCTAGCTACAGGTTTTCTAAATGAACTTTTTCAGAAAAGGTGATGTTTTGTTATACAATTAATTGTCAAAGCCAAATTTTTTCTTTAAGCTTATCTAATTAAAATGTGAATACTGGGAAAGAATGGTTCCATGTTAAGAAGTCTGACATTCATACTTCTGTAACATTAAGAAAAAAAACTAGGGCTGGGGATTTAGCTCAGTGGCATAAGTGCCTGCCTGGCAAGCACGGGGTTGTGAGTTTGATTCCCAGTACAATGATGACAACAACAAAAACCAAACTAGAATATCACCATCAGAAGAATAGTGCAATAATATGAACAACAGTTTACTGCTCATCTAATAGGTATTTGATTCTGATGTTAGTCCTAAGTATATGATTTCTATATTTGCAACATTTCTCCAAGGCAGTTATCTCTGTTTGACAATAAAACTGAAACTCACAGGGATGAATTAATTGG
Source organism: Dasyprocta punctata (assembly GCA_004363535.1). Taxonomy (NCBI): domain Eukaryota; kingdom Metazoa; phylum Chordata; class Mammalia; order Rodentia; family Dasyproctidae; genus Dasyprocta; species Dasyprocta punctata. Next base: position 34,900 of record RJWM01012836.1, on the reverse strand, counting down.
TGAAGCTCAATAACCATAACTTCTTAAAGACTGGCTTTTATTCAAAAATTTTCTGGTCATTTCCTCAAAACCACACAGTTGTTTTTTCATTGTCACAAATTCTATTATCAAAGATTCACTCCATTGTGAAAATTTAGCTGAGTTAATCTTTTCTAGTCTCAGTTATTTTTTGGAAAAGAGAAATTATAGCCCTTATCCATTTCAGTGAACTTGGGTGAAGATGAAATACAATCATCTATGTAAACAACTTTGTATATTATAATTCAATATAATCAATTATAAATACTTTAGTAGTACTATAACCTTTTGAATAACAATTATAACTTTCTCAAATGATTGCAGCAGTAAAAATAAAGGTCATAAGTAAATCCAAATCACATCAGTACCCAACTGATCAAAACATGCATGAAAACTATTAAGTGTAGATCTATTTGCTGAAAACTTTTGTTATGTTTAGATTTGCATTTGCAGGAAATAGTTTTGCATAAAAGGTAACATTTTAAAGTTATAGTAATTAAGGAACACTGAAGATAAAACAAATTCTTCGATGAACAGTGGATAAAACTACTCTCACTTTGATAAATAGACCATTTTTTTTTCAAATGGTAGACTGAAACATGGGTGTAACCAGGTTTTATCCATGCTTCTTTTACCCTTTGTTAATCTGATTTCTTTACCCAAACTCAAACATCTATAACAGCTGAATATATGCAAAAATTCTGGATGATTTCCACTTTTCAGTCCATGTCCAGATACCTAATGACCATTGACAGAAGGAAGTGAACATTGTTCCTGAAAGTTTGAACTTGATTAAAACTATATTGAACCAAGTACAGAGTACGTTATCCTCGTGTTATCTTGGGAATATGTAAAGTGGGAGATACCTTGGGACACATAGGTATATTCCAAAATAGACTTTGTGCTGATTACTTTTCTATCTTTGCTGGAACAAAATACTTGACACCCAAAATCAAGGAAGGAAAGATTTATTAAGTTCACAGTTTGTGGAGGTTTCAGACCATAATCAGTTGGCTCCAAGGCAGGGTGGCATCACACAGAGGCAACAGTTCAAGGTGGCTGGCGACAACAAAGCAACAAGAGCAAAAGTGGGGAGAGCAAGCCTCTTTTCCTCCCTTATATTATACACAGGCCACTCCCTCTACAAGGCAGGTGTAGCATTCATAAAATCTCCTTACCCTCTTCTTGCACAGGATGAGGATGTTTACAAAGTGAGGATCTTGGCTACCTGCTGAGCTGCTAAATTAAACGTCTAAATTTCTCAAGTTGACACAATGTATCGATCACAACAGGTTTATTGTGTTTGCTCACTTCTACCCCTTACCTCTATACATAAAAAAATGATGCTATTTAAGTATATTATGGAGGGACTGTTTGCCTCTAATTTTCTCTTCCTGTCTCTCTTTCCTTTGGTTACTCTCATCTTTGCTCCTCTTTCAAAAGTGATATACTAAAAAGCAGAGAAAGAGAATGTCTGAAGGATTGGATACATAAAGTTAATGGTACAAGTACACACACACACATGCACTTCCACACAAGTCGTAATAACAGTTTTTGCTTTAATTTCTAGCTCTAACTTTTCCATTTCTGAGCTTAGCTTCAAATTTTTATTTTGACATCATAATCTGCAGGACAGCAAATACTGGCAATGTGAAAGCAGTGGGAACGGAGAGAATGAAGAATGAGCACTTAGAGGCAGAGCCAGCCAGGACAGGAGGTGGTTGTTGTGTGGTGGGAAAGAAGAGAAAGATTATGATGTGACATGGTCTATGTAGACTCCCAATCCTTTCTTCTGCCACCTTTACACAACTCCAACGAGAATAAAATATGGCAGCCGTGCACTAATGCAACTATATTCTTACATAGCTAGCATGTTAGTCAGCTTTTGGGTGCTGTGATCAAATATGTGAGTAAAATGGTTTCCAGGACAAAAAATTTATTTTGGCTCACAGGTTTAGTGGTTTCAGTTTGTGATTGCTGAGCTTCAATGCTTTTGGGCTTGGGGCAAGGCAGAAACATCACAGTGAATGTTCACTACATCCAGAAAGCCAAGAAGAGCCCAGAAGCAAAAACAAAAGGACCAAAAACTAGATATAGTCCTCAAGTTTATGACACATGATCTACTGCCTCCAGCTAGAGCACAATTTCTTTTTCTATCAACTTTTAATAATGCTATCAAATTAGGAACTCATCAACGTGTGAATACATGGATGAAGTTAGAGTTCTCATGATCCATTTGTGTCTAAAACATTAATAGAAACACCACTACTGTGGTTTACTAACTTCCTAGATATCTCTCAACCCACAAAAGTTGACATTCAAGATTAGAATCATAAAGAGAAACTGAAACTGTACCCTTCAATGACTCTGGGTTACCCTGTCTGCTCCTTGATCTCTATTTTACGAAGTTTCTGCAAGTGAATACATAGGTGACTACAGTCTTTTATATTTGGTACTTGAGGCAGATTTCTTGGCACTGCTTGTGTATTCCAATGAAATAACCTAAACTGTTTATTTATTGGAGTATAATATTCAAACTATTGAAATATTTGCAAAGAGAGAACTTGACTGGAACAGACTAAGTACAGAGGGATTTGGTCACACATCCTGGTGAGCATGTATTAAAAAAATAAAAGTAAAAATAAATAAGAGTAGATCAAGAGATGTGCAGGTTATATCAAGTCCTATACAGGTGGTAAATGAGTATGTATGAGTGATCAGAAATCAAGTACAGCAAAATGCATGCTAAAACTTATAACATGAATGTAGCCTTAAATGATCAGTTAATTTTTGACTTGTACGTGTCTGAAAATAGAAATTTTAGAAAATCTCTTCTCTGCTTGGAGTGTTTTCCTTGAAGGCATTCTTTACATAATCCAATATTATTTTTCTTTTTTTATTTTTCACCAGTAGAAAGACTCCTTCTGGATGTGGAACACAGAAGAAAGTTGAGAAGAACATATAAGGTTTGTGGATCAAAATATAATATTGGCCAGGATTCTAAGATCTTGCTACAAAATTCCTGGTTTCTAGACTGGCAGTTATGGGTATTGCTGACTCAGATTTGAGTATATCGCTGGACTCTTACTGATTTAGAATTTATACTTTAATATATCCCCAGGTGATTCCTGCGGACACTAAAGTTTGAGAAACAGTATCTCTGGGCCTCTGGCAGATAAAGATTTTAAGTTCATGTAAGTAATTCCCTAAGCCTAGACATAGGATCCAAATGAAATATATGAGATGGTTTCCAGTTTACTGTGTTAGAATACAAGGCACATTTCAACAATCACATGACCCAATCTCTAGTACTGGATAGAGAATCCACAGAAGCTATAACACACAGTGCTATACAAAAACTAAAAGACAAATTCAACGTTAAAATAAAATTATCCCTCAAACGGAACTAGTACTAAACTGATTACTTTATAACTTGATTTTACTCATCAATCTTAATTCCAAATATGACAAACTGGGTACAGGACAAAGATCAGGAGACACTGGAGTAGGCATTTGAAGAAAGTTTCCATGTCCTAAGAAATAATTAGTTTTGTGATGTGGACACCAGAAAGGAAATATGGATATTGTATGTGGAAAAGGCTACTAATAAGGACTGCGCAATTAAACTGGTAATCACAATAGGTGACTACCACATAATCATGTAGGGAAATGATTGCAATTGTTTGCTAAAATCAGAGAAAAGAGGGATGCTCTCATAAGCCAATAAATGTGGTATCCTCTAAAAGAAAACAAGGAGTGCATTCTGCTGTAGAGTTTCCAAAAGAAATCTAGTCCACAAAGACTCAGGATGGACTTGTGAACTCAAAACTGTAAGATAATTAATTTGTGTTGCTTATGCCACTACAGTTGACAATGGGAAGTTGGTCAAGAAAGAATGAAAGGAGGGGTAAGGATAGATGCTGATTCAAGAATGAAAGGATATGTTTAAAACAATCTTCTTACCTGGCATGGTGCCACACACCTACAATCCCAAATATCAGGGTGGCTGAGCCAGGAGGAATATAAATTTGAGGCCAGCCTGGGTCTTTGTCTCACAGTAAAAAATAAATGAAATAAAAACGTGTTTGTACCTCATAATCACTGAATGATGAATATTGCCATTCTTCCTCTCTCTTTTCCTGTCTAATAAATTCATGCTACTTTTCATGTCCAGTTCAAATATCCACCTCTTTTCTGAAAATCTCCTTTATAAAGTAGGCAAAATTGACTTTGCTATACTATAAGCACATTTCATTAAAATACTGCCACATTATATCTGCATTATCTATTTGCATGCTTAGCATTTTAACTTAAACATAAATCTTTGAGAATGAAGATCATGTTAAAGTCATTTGGTATTCCTGTTTATAGTGTGTGTAAATGATAGTCTAAACTCACAAGAAACAATTACTAAATTAATAAATGTATATTTTAAAAACTTAGTATTCATCTCAGGTGGAGATTAAATCACACAGTTATTTCACTTCCCTTATCGTATCGCACAGGACCTTGATTTAGTATTTTTAAGGATTTTAGATGGGTATCTTATTTTCTCACCGGTAAATATATCAACAAATATCTCCCAAAAGAGAGAGAAGTTTGGATGTCCACTATCCCAATTTAGGAGCTAGTCTTTAGCTCCTAAATTGGGATAGTCTCTAAATTCCTGCCATTGTAGGGTGACTAAGAGTAACACAAACAAAAGTAATGTAATTAGACTTTGGAAATATTTTTAAAGGCATCCTGAACATCTGTGAAAATTTGGAGACTCTCCTTGAAATGTACATTTACTAATTAAAAGAAATTCTGAGCTGTTAACGGGTAGTCAGACCAGCAAAATGCAAGAAAGTATATGTTGTACTTTATTCTTCTTTGTTTCTACAACATTTATAACCTCTACAAAACATAGAACAGCTGTTACACTGCAATCTGCAGTATATTTTGGGCAAGTAGGGCAGAAGGGTGACTAATGTGTACTGTAATGGCATTATAAGTGACTCACTGGAGTGCAATTATCAGTGTAGTTGCCACATGCTTGGTTTATGATTAGGTTAATCAGTTCCTTAGCTAATTTCACTGTTTCTTCCTCTGATAAACCTGAACACTTTTTTGTATTTTCCAGAGACCTTACTCTTAGAATTTATTATACAGTTGTCCCTTGGCTAAATTTTATGTTACTTTTGCTACAAGTTATTATTTTCTTTGGGTCATGTTTGACCCTGCAGATAATTTGCAAACTGAATCTCTATGCAAAATTTGTACATTGTACACTCCCCAAGACATCATGCATCTTAGTAACTAGAAATCTCTCCAGGGAGTATGCCATTTTTATTACTGTTTTTCTTTTTTGCTCTTGTTGTTTATTGTCATTAGGACACTATAGGAGGACACAGTATTGACCCTTCACATCAGAGGGGTCATCACACAGATAACTCATGGCACCCCTCAATTCGTAGATGACCAGAGAAGAATGAGAGCACCCCATTAGCTATGGGCTAATGTTAGAAAGAGGACTAAGGCAAGATCTTCACAATGTATTTGGTTAATGTGCCTATTTATGTTCAAAAATAAACTTGAATTTTCTCCTTTTAGAACATAGTTGATCATTTCACTCCCCTCCTCAAAATCTTTGACAGATTTCTATTGTTCCACGCTGAATCTTACATTTCTTAACATGGTACTTATGGTGAGTAGACATTAGGACTTCCTCACTTCATCCCCAACAGGGAATACTCAGGTTTTTTATTACTCTTTTCTTTTAAATGCAGCAGAATCTGTAAGGATGTAACTTGTCGTTACCTATAGATTGTACTACAGGTGATGCTATGTCGTTTCTTTGATTATGTTGAAGTTTTTTAGTAGAATCACTCAGACACACTTCTTGGCTCCTTGATGAGGTAAGTGGTAAGAAGGCCGGTACGGCAAGGAATTGTGAGTTTGCTCTGAGAGCTGCGTGTAGCCAACAGTCAATAAAAGTAATGGCATTCAGTTCCACCATTGCAAGAACTGACAGTGCGAGCAACTCTGTGAGGTGGAGTGTACTCTTCCCCAATTGAGCTTCCAGATAATGCAGCAGTCCAAGGTTTTAATTACAGCATTTGAGATCCTAAATAGAAATTTCAGTTCACATGTTATCAGACTCTTAAACCACTAAAATTTAAGATAATAAATGTGTGTTGTTTGAAGCACTAAAGTTCTGGTAGTTTGTTACACAACTATAGAAAAACTGTAGAAGAATAAATGGTTTCTATAATGTAATTAACTTTTTAGTTTCTTCTTATAATCGTATATATATGTGTGTATATATATATTATATATTAAAAACTCCTGTAACACATACCATTTTTAAAATATTCATTCTCCTTACCTGCAAAATGTGGATGTTAAGTAACTCACTATTATCTTCTCTGTAATGGAGAATAAAGATACTTTGAATAGTTTTTGTAAGTATTAAACTATGTAACACAGAGGAGTACCCATTACAATTTTTGGAACATTGTACATATTCAGTAAACATTAAATTCCCTTTCCTTTCAAAATTCTTCCTTCATCAAATAATCATCTTGACTCCAGTTTCTGTGTCTTTGCGCTTGCTATTCTTTCTTTCTAGAATGCCCTTTACATTCATTGTAAAGCCACTCACCGCCTGCCCATTCAAAGTCCAACTCAGCGTTCACATCTCTGTGAAGCGTTTCTCCACATCAGTCGTAACGTTACTCTACTTTTCCTCACTTACTACCTAAAAAGTATAATAAAAGCTGCAGTTGAGTTATAAACTGGCATAGTTATACTTCTAAAAGAGAGAAAACAGTTTTATATAAACACCTAGTTTCTATCAAAATCATACTTACTCTATTTATGGACTATGCTATTTACTCTGTAATCTTCTCTGGCCTCTGGCATCACTGGTGTCCGATGCCTGTGAGATGCCTGGTGCAGGTTCTATTGGTATAAATCTCTTTCTCGTGCTGTTTCCTCCAGATGCAGCACCTCGGATGTATATTCCTACTTTGTTATACTCATCTCATTTTTTCACTGTTTCACAGCAGTGCAGTGGGATGCCAGAAAAGGTCTGATCTACATAGTTTTTAGGTTTTTTTTAAAAGAAATTACGAAGATAGAAACAATAATAAGAAGAATTGTACACTTTACATGAGAAAGAATGTAGAGTATTTTTTGTTACATGATTAAAATATTCTTATTACATATACTCTTCAAAGTTCTTTATGGATCTTTTCAAGTTTTGTGTATACTGCGATTTCTGTCTTCTGATTTAGGTAATTGTTTTCATCTTTAGAATTGGAAAAAAGTTGTGTTTGTTTAGTATATTGCATCTGGAACAAAATAAGGCACAAACATCAGTTGTTGAATCAAAATATCCCATTAGATGAAAATACAAATTCCAGTTCTCTGACTCTGGTCAAAGTAATTTTGTATATCTGCAGTTTACCTTTAGAATTTGATATGACTTTCACATCTAAAGTTGGTATATGGAACATTTTCCCTTTTATCCCTCAAAACACGTGGCTGTTAGTTTTTCATTACATTTCTCTAATGTAGGCAGTAAAGTAATAGTTATATTATAGAGATTAACTTTCAGGAGAAAACTGTTTCTATTGTTTTAACTCACTTTTTATAATCCAACTTTATTCTCTTTTTATGATTTCCCTTTTGGGACAGTCTGGCTGAGTGTAGTTTGTCTCATAAATTTTGCACATGTGCCTGCACTAAATTGAGAGGCTGTCTAGTAGTGACAGGCAGGAAGATGTTTGCCCGTATGCTCCGTTGTCCCCAGGGGCTCTCTGCAATGTTTCTATGAGTATGTAGCCTGTAATCTGGTTATTTATCCCTTCTTCTTTTGTAAATGTACAAAACAAATCAATCATAGCTTTTTTAGAAATGTTAAAAAGAAGCAAGCTGTGCTATGCACGTGTACCTACTTGCTAAAATGAATGTAAACTTCATATACTTCAAACATATATTAATAAAATTTAAATTTTAGTTTAAAAATTTAGAGTTATGCTGAATTTTGACTGCTGCAACTATGACTTGTCTGGTTATGTTCGTGTCACAAAACATGAAAGCACTTGAAATATTAAACAAAAAGGAAAGAATAGCATTCATTCATGGTCAAGCAAAGGAATATACAGTTTAACTATAGCTAAATTTCTGATTATATTATTTTCATATATAGGTGATTTGTAGTTTGAAACTCACCAATAACAAAAACTAACAAAACATTCTTAGGTCATTCAGAAGTAGATGGTGCTCATTCAGGGGAAAGCAGTTTCATTTTCAGCTAATTTACAGAACATTTGCAAAATTTATTTGCAATTAGATACTATTAGAGTTATTTTTTCTGATTAAAAGCTACATATAATATACTGATCTCTCTTTTACTTAATGAGTCATTTTAACTAAGAGAAAATTTGTTCTGGAGAATGAAATGGTAACAAAGATGCTTTCCAAGTTGCAACTAAAGTGCTTTGTTACTTTTCCAATAGAATTGGCTTTCCTCCCATAGTTTTTCCTTTCTGCCACACACGCTTGTCAGGGAAAATTAACTGGAGTGCCAAATTCATAATGTCAAAAGTTTTGTATGCATTATCCTAGTCACTGCCATGGAGAAATTACGTTTTACAATAAAAAGTTCATACGGCTAACCTCTTGAAAAGACTAAGTGCAGGAGAGGAATCCATAAGCCATAAATCAATGAAAAAGGCATGTCAGACAATGAAAAACTGAAAACACCTCACTTGCCTTATGTCTTCTGATCTTTTTCAGACTGTCTTCAATATTTGGACATCTGAAAGCAAGGAATATGTTTATTTGTATGTCCCAAAAGAATCACACTAGAGCCAATGGTGAAAGAAAGATAAACTTTCCCATTGGTGGGCGCCAGAAAGCATGGGCAAGTGGTGTCACAGAAGGGACTCGGCGTCAGATGAGATACGAGAGGACATAACCTTTAAAGCTCCTTAAAATTTTGAGAATACACCATCAAAATGCCTTTGAGAGATTGAACTTGTGTCCTTTATTCTGTGCAACACCCCTGCTCTTCATTTTTATTACTCATGTTGGATTTCAACTTGCACTTTTCTTGTCTCAGCCTCTTGAGTGCTGTGATTACAGGCCTGGGCTACTATGCTGAAGACCATTAGAATTCTGGAGTATTCAAAACCTGATCTGGCCTTTCTTCCTGTATTAGAAATAGACATTTTAATTTTAGATTTTTCACGGAAAATGCTCCTCATTCTTTACCAATAGCTAGTACTACAGTAAACTAGAATGTCTATGAAGAGAATCAGTAATGCTCATGGGTTGAGGGAGTACTGTGTGTTATGGTTTGAGTCTGGACTGTCCCTCAGTAGCCTCATGTGTTTGGAGGTAGGGCTTTTGGTAGGTGACTGGGTCTTTAGGAGGTAGGTCACTGAGGCCATAACCCGGAAGGGTGCATCTTCCTCCCTCCTTTCCCACTCTGCTTCCTGGCCACCATGACACGAGCAGCTTTCCTCCACTCAGACCTTTGCACCATGCTGTTTCTGCCTTGGCACTGGTTGAGCAAAAACAGTAACTATGAGCCAAAATAAACCTCTCCTCCTTTAGATTGTGGCTATGGGGCATTGTATCTCAGCACAAGGGCTGTGTCTGGGACATTATGCCTCCTGGATCATGTCCCGTGATTTTATTTGTCCCAATTGGGTATGGCTTTTACTGGATGTGTTTCAATAAAAGTCTCGCTGGCACATGTGGTGAAAGTCATCACACAACCCAACATAAAGAATGCAAGACATTTTAGTTTGGTTTTAAGATTTGTTTGTTTTCCCATGAATGCCTGTTTTCCCTGCATGTAAGTGTTACTCTGCTCATGTGCTTTCTGATCAGGTCCAACAAGGTGATCTTACAGAATTTTAAAATCATTGTCAATGAACTGTATCTTATAAATACCGAATAAAATTTTAATTTTTATCCTACTAGCCAAGGTTCTCCAAAGAAATGGAATGTTTAGAAACTGTTTGTTTACATAGAGATTCATTTAAGGAATTGGATCATGTGACTGTGGAAGATACAAATCTAAAAGCAGGAGAGGTTTGGCTTGTTGGAGTCCCAAGTAAGTGTTTCTCTGGTCCGAAGGCTGTTGATCATTCTCACTCAAGAGAGGCCATTCTCTATTCTAGTCAAGCTCGATTGTATAAGATTTATCCAGATTATGAAAAGAGGTTTGTTTTACTCAGTTTCCATTGGTTTAATGTCAACCTTAAAACACCAGAAATAACATTTGACCAAATATCAGGGCACTGGAGACCTATTCAGGCTGACGTATAAGGAGGGGTGGAAGCAGTAGGGTAGAGGAAGTAACAAGGACTAACATGTGATATGTACATTACCAATTTCCTGCTATTGGTGGATTGCATGTCACAAAAATAATTAAAAAGAGATCATTCAAATTAATTACCATATAAATTTGACCATCACAACAGCAATGTATCCATTGCAGTGTTTCCTTCTCTTTGTGTTTCTTTGTACTGGAAAATAATTTTTGGTTATTTCTTTCGTTGAACTAAGTCACATATTAGATTTTGCATTATATTATTAGCATGCTTTATCTATATTCAAGGTATGTTTCATGTAAGTTTACACTAACTAGACATTTTTCATTAAGTCATTGTTTAAAGTAACTGTTGTTCTTCTAGTTCACTGTTATTATTAGACAAAAAATATTAAAAACAGATTTCCAACCACATCTAAATGGTTGAGTTAGTTTAGACCTAGGCTACTTAAAGTGTAGTCAGTGAGCAGGACCTCAGTGTAGCGCTGGTTTAGAGCTCTCATTCTGCCACTTAGTATGAAGATTTTAAAACTGGTGTTAATGTTAACATCTAATTATTTCTGTATTTTGGTTTGGTTGCATGAAGTTTCTAAAATTCTACTTCATAGAGAGAAATATTTGTAACTACTAGTGATTACAGATATTAACAGTTCACACTGCAGTATTGACCTTCAGTTAAACTGATTTGGAAAGTTGTAAGGATTATAAACAACATTTATTTTAAAGCTAAATTTCTTAATATGTCTCACAGTTATATTAATTACTTAGTGGTTGAATGACCATTTTTAAGATGTTAGTACATTCTTCAGTAATATGTCTCTACTATTTGGCAGAAAATAATTTTGAAATACATATTTTAACATTCTGAGGGAGTTAATGGTCTGAGTTTTGTAAAGTATTTTAAATATCTCAGCACTTATTTCTATGGGACACTAATGAAAAATTAACAGTTGGATATAATATGTTAAAGTAAATAAATTTTAATGGTTTATTTTTTGTTTCATTCTAAATATTCATAGCAGAGCTATTTTGAAGTTGCAAATAAATTATTAAGTTCTAGACTTCCATTCCCATTACAAATATATCTAAAGTTTTGTTAATTATTGATTAGTCTTAAGTAATTATCAGTAACGTTTATGTGAAAATGTTTGTATTGTTTCAACAACTGATGTTTGTGCACAAATATAGATTAGTTTTATTTTTAAAATAACCACCATTCTATATTCAAAACATTTTTTCTTACCATTGCTTTTGTACCACAAGTGCAGATTTCAAAAATTTTTGGAGACTCCCTCATTAACTAAAATGCACTTTTTTGATCTGCATGTATTCAAAATCTTGCATTTCAATGAACCTTCCTTGTATTCTCCTCCATGCATACTAAAGATGCATGCAAGATTAAAAGAGCTAAAATACCATGCCATTTATTTCAATTTATTTTTATTTTACAGTCACCTGGGAGTTCTTTTTCTTTTTCTTTTTTTTTTAATACAGGTGCTCAGTTTCCCAGGAGATTTTCTCACATAGTTGGTGGGGTAAATTTTCAGTACCACCTTTCTAAAAAAAAATCCCTACATGATTTTAATGTGTAACATGTCTTGCAAATTAAAATCTATGCTCTTAACCAACTGTAAAAATTTTGTATAATCCCATATTTCAAATTAAATTAACAAATAAATTGAATGAACATTCTGAAATCATATTCTATGAACATTAATTTAGATAAGTGTACAAATATTATTTTCCTAGGTCACTCCATTGGTACATCTTGCATTGTTTAATAAACTCTTCAATATATACTGAAGAAAAATGTATTGAATTTTATTTTTGTACTCATTGTGTTTCTATTAAATTTCATTTTAAATTGTGCAAAATTTGTAAGCTTGACAAATTGATAAGGCAGAAAACTCATTAAATTCTTTGTAAAATTTAAATAACCCTAAAATCAAACCACCATAATACTATACATAACTTAACTATTTAAGATGACATTAACAAAGTAAAAGTTCTGGGCAAGTGGTTTCGATTTTGCATAAATGCTATCAGTATGAATTGAAAGAAATTGGTAATATTGTAGTGTAAGATAATTTGTTCTTCATTTTAATTTGATTAACCCTATCTATCAACATGAATTTTTCTTTTTATATTGGCTAATGTTTCACCAGCAATTGCATTATTGTCTTTAGGCAATATTTAAGATAATTTTGCATAAATTACAAGTGAAAATATATCTGCAAACAAAATTTTTAAATTATTAAAATTTATCAGGAATACACCAATTTTAGGATAACACTCTTATGAAACATTAAAGTCAAGTACAAAGTTTTATAAACTTCCAATAAGTGATGCATGTTTTTTAATTCCATTAATATAAAGTACACTACATATCTTTTGTTTATTATTATGCAACTGTTACTTATCTTTGTTTATCCTGAGTTTATAATAGCTTTCTTGTTTTCAAATTCTTTAATAAACACTGTATATACTCAGGGACACTAATAGAAAAATGGTCTTATTGTATACATAAATATTCAAATCTGTGAGTTTTGTTTTGTAAAAAATATATGAAGAGAAAATGTTCTGCTGTATTTTAGGATGTAGAAACTGTTCCACAGCTCTTGAGTATAGTTGGACTATATATCTAAATTGGATCATTTTAATGTGAGTCCCTCTTTGTATGTAGAAGGGCTACATGACATTTCTTAAAGTGAAAAAGGAAGGGCGAGCGACATGACACTTCTTAAAGTGAAAAAGGAAGGGCGAGAGACGAACAAAGATATCATGAATGACTATGGATTTGATCTTAGCCTTTAATGTTTATCAGAATTACACCAAAAAGTATTTACATGTTTCAAATTATTACAATGTTTATTTTTAAGCACAGTCTTCACACAGTTTTCTTTGCCTATGTATTTAGAGTGTTGTGTTTAATTTTGAGATTATCTTTTACTCCTAAAATATCTCATTTGATTTTTTATTTGCTTTCCGATCTTTGGTTTGGTTAGATTTTCAAAATTAAGAAAATTGTGGGCATTAAAAGCTTATAGCAAAGACCATTATAACATTATAATCACACCGTAACATTATAATCACAAAGAATTCTTAGTTTTCAAGTTAATGGCTGATCCTAATAAGTTCTGGGATCAATTTTTGCAAAAATACTAATTTTAAAGTAGTGAATTAAATATCATTTTTTCCTCAATGAAATATGAATAACCCTTTCCCTTAGTCCTTACATAGCACTGATTCTGTGTGTCCAGGGTCAACACATACAGTGGTACAAGTCATCCATTAACAGTCTTTTGGTTCATCAACTAGCAAAGCTATGTGTAGTGGCTCATTTACAACCTTCTCCAAGAATAATAAGAAATGCTCTCTAATATTTATAACATTTGTATTCTTTATATGCAATATGTTAAGGTTCCTTAGAATTTTTGCACAGTCCTCCCAACTGTATAATATGGTCATATTATCATTGCTTTATGAGGGCTAAAATTAAGACACAGGTATGCTCAACAACAATGCAAAACTAGCATTAATCTTTTCATATAGAAGTTAAAAGTAAATGGCAACTGGGGTTGGTTTTTAGGGACCCGTCTAAGTGATTCGACAGTTTTGGTCTGCCAATACTCTTGATGTATTCTCCTGGAGAGTGTAGAATGTAGTCATAAGGAGGTACAAGGCTACAAAATCGAAGCCACATACTGAGTAGTGATCTTTGACTTCTAACCCTTGGCTAAAATGAAAATCTTTCCATATTAAATATATGAGAACCATATCTGAGAAAACATATTAGATTTACTGAAAGCCAAAAAAATATCATTTGACAAAAGTCAACTTCTTTCTTTCTCTCTTTCTTTCTCTCTTTCTCTCTCTCTCTTTCTTTCTTTCTTTCTTTCTTTCTTTCTTTCTTTCTTTCTTTCTTTCTTTCTTTCTTTTCTTTCTAACAGGGTCTCTCTATGTAGTTCATCCCAGGCTTGAAAGTTCAGGTTGGCCACAAACTCTCAGCAGTCCTCCAGACTCAGCCTCCCAAATACTGCAATTATGATGTGTACCACCACACCCAGCTTGATTTTTATTTTTTTAATATAGAAAAATGATATTTTATTATTTAAAATATTTAGAATTTGAGTGCTATTACATTGCTTCATTAAATAAAAGCTTAAGAAGAAAATTGCAAAATTTTGTAATAAAAAATCACTCTTTTTTTGGGCACAGGGGGAAGGAGGAGTACCGGGATTCAAACTCAGGACCTTACACTTACCAGGCAGGTGCTGTGCCACTGAGCTAAATCCCAGGCCCTAAAAATCACTTTCTTGAGGCTTCACAGTTTCAAGAAATTCTGTTTTAAAAACAAATTATTGCTCTGTTGAGACTTTATCCAACTTGGGGGCCTTCAGTTTTCCGGAGAAACATGTGAGACTGGGAGGGGGCACAAATTTACACACTTGTGTGCAAGGCTGTCCTTGAACAGTGCAGAAATCAGTTAGGCCTTGCTGACATGTGATGGTGAATCATAACTTTCTGAAACGGTCTGCTTTTTAATCTCACCAGATGTCTTTATGTCTTCATGGTCAAAAGTAGTTACTAAGGAAAAAAAAAAAAGAATGTTAACGGGACACGCAGTAGTCTTCAAGCTACAGTAGATATTTATCACTACGTTCTTCATCACTCCTAGTCAAAATAACAACCAAATAAAAGCTGGTTCATGCTTCTTGTTTGGCGGGAAGATCTACACTTTCATTCCTGTAGATCTGATCCTTTATTGTTTTAACATTGACAGGTTTTGTAGGTACAATTGCCTATTTTACTTTTATCACTGAGAATAGAATGCTAAAGATTATGAGTGGATTACTTCTAGAGATATTTCCACTTGTCTGTATTATTTGATAGCGATGTTATCTTCCTTATCTGCTGTCCACTAGTTTTAGTATCCTAGATGATAGTGGATAGTAGCCGTGGCTTTAGATTCACTTAAACTCTTAATAATCTTATGCCACAACCCTTTAACCCTTATCCCAGGAGAGCATCACTAATCAACAGGGTCTAGAGTTGTAGGAGAGAGATATTTAGATTCTATAGTAAATAGGACAAAGAAAGTTATGGTGAGAACTTTTTCCAGTTTTCAAAGCTTATGCATTTTAAGCTATTAAAGTAAACATATTTTATTTAACAGTACTTTACATCTATAGTTAGTGACCCTTAGCCTATATCTAAACTAAGTTTTTACCAGAGCTTTTAACATTTTATCAACATTTTCACTATCAAATGAGTGTTCTGTGGGATAGTTACTTTATGTGGACTTACGTTAATAACCTGAACTTCATAAAGTTTCTTGGATAGTACTGTTGACAAAGCAGTTAATTTCAATAAGGACAAACAAGATTTTTTCCAGGTTTTGTGTAACTGACTTGCCAGGAAGTGGCCTGCTGGCCTCCACCAGATAGAGGATCAGTAACTCTGCTGCTAACAGGTAGATATTCAGTAATGCTTCCAATTTTACTGATTCCTGTGAAAGGGGTCTAAACAGAACGTCGGGTTCATGCATGCTCTATATTTCTAACATCAAGGTCAGATGTTCCTAAACCTCTTGAATACAGAAGGGTGAGGGTGGGAGTGAAGAAAGACATTAGCTAATATCCACTGTCAAGTTATTCTCTCTTTCTAGTTGTTGAGAATATCCTCCGCTGGTTTCTCTAAAAGTCACTGGCTAAAGGCACGAGGCATTTGTGCCTATTTCCCTAGGTATGTACTCATGTTTCTCCCCAGATTTTCTTGTCTTTAACTTTCCAATCTTCTTCCATTTGAATTACAGTACAATAATTCAAGCCATTTACCATTGCCCAGAATTATGAGAGACAGAGAATTTTACTTCATAAAATTTTCCCTTCATAAAAACAATGAAATATACTTTCTCTACTTCCTGAATTTTCCTCATCACTGTCCTTAAAGAGACCATTTCCACAAATGTAGCTAAGTGAAACAGCAACATCTTTTCATTCATACCAGCATATTAATTCATTCTGTCAATGAATGAATGAGGCCACTTTTCTTCCCTATTCATTTATTGCAGATATTTAGTCTTAAGTGTGAGCTAAAGGTCAGAATATAATGTAACAAAGATGGAGGCTATACCAAAAGCTATGCTTTTTATCTGTAAGCTATGATATATTGTTGTAGTCAGGGGTTACATGGAGAACAACTACATACAGGACACAGAGTTTGTAATACTGTTTATAATAGTCACCCAAAGTTAAACACAAGAAAGTGCAGGAAAATCTGTCCACAACACTAAGACCCAGGATATTTAGCCGAGGGCCTGGATCCCACAGCAATATCATGCAAGAGTCCCACTAGAGACCCAAAACACTTGACAATGCCTCCCACAGTACCAACTGGGAATCTAAGTGCCCACAATAAGGACTCACACCAGACTATTTATGGTTCTGTGCTGGGACAGCCAAAGGTCAGTGGTGGAACTAGAAAGTCTGTGCCAGCAGGGTGAAGGAGCTGTGCAGTGGGTTGAGGGTTCTACGTGAGAGCCGAGAAGTCACGCTCAAAAGAAACGGGGCTGCCCTGAAGAGCACCACAGCCATCCCCAATGGCGACAAGGTCCCGCGCTCCTCCGATGATGGAGAACAGTTGAGCACAGGTCAGGAAGCCCAACGTGACAAGCTTCTCCAGCACACAGCCTCCCCTCCGGAGCCAGGAAATGATGCACAATGTGAGGAGCAGAGCTCCTGCAACATGAACCACAGCCACTCTCACCGATGAGGTCCCGAGCTCCTCCAACGATAATGGCCGAATCCATATTGGGGAAGCCAGCATGACAAGCACCTCCAGGAGAACCAGCGGCTCAAACAGCAACTCTTGAAAGAACCCACAACGCCTCCTTCTTCTTCTCCATGTCCCTATTTATGCTGGCAACTTTCTTCAGGTGGAGCATCTTTACTCAACACCAGCTGAATTAATTCAACTGGTGCTAAGTTGACCACCAGTTTGTAATCCATAACATATATGATATATATGTAATAACATATCATTCTCATGGAAAGAACATTCTGCAGACCATTGGACCCTAAAAACTTCACTGATATTCCAGGGGAGAAATTCTTAGGGTTTATTTCCAGCATCTGGGATGCAATGTCCTTCTAGGACAACTAGAATACTGTCTGCCTATTAATCTTCAGGTCTAATTAACATACTGCCAGTATAATGGACCATTGTGATGTTCTGTAAAATGTCAGACCAACATTTGTCATTGTAGATCATATGTTAAAGAGAGGAAAACAGTTGGTAGAGTAGTAAGGCATTGTAGTGAGCTGGCAACTAATGCTTTTGTCTTGCACAAACAAAGTCCTTTATATTTCTCAATATACCATGGTAGCAAGAATATATTTGCTAGTTAGAAAAGTCTTGAGCTTCACTGATCTACTCTAGTAAAGATCCACATTGTGTGTAGTAACTGTGATTAAGGCTGGCATTTACTAAATTTATGGTCTGTCTTTTCCTGGTGTCTTATTCTGACCCATACAAAAATGGCAGATACTGATAACATGAACCTTTGCACATTCTAATTCTTTGAAGAGGTCTAATCTGTGCCCAAGATACAATATTGATTGAATTTCACAATGCCAAATGGGCCCAAAACTTGACAAAATTCTTCCTATGATAATAGTTTTTGTACCAAAGTAAAATAAAGCTAGAAAAATGGATGGAGTGAATCCATAAACACCTTCAAACACACCTGCGAAAAGGATTTGGGTTAGGACCCCATTTACAATGACTTTCATAAGTCCAACCCCTTTTAAAATTTTTCGTTAGTGAATGTTTTCAGTACATCAAGTGGAGAGTACATAATATGGCTTTTTTTAACCTCTTTATCCTTCCCAGCTCCCTCCTTCCCTCTGCCTCTCCCCATTTTTATTTTTGTAATTATCATTCTTAGCCAAGTTCATGACATATGTTTGTGTTCATTTAGGTTGTCAGGTCTCTGTATATGGTGTATCTTGATTCTACTTACTTCTCCTTTCTCCCCTCACCTCTTGCCCTAGATCACCTGGGCCCATTCCCACTTGCAAGAGATCGATTCCCTTTTTTTCCTTTTATCAATCCTATACTGTGGTCTTTGTTTATACTTTGCCTTACTCAAATGAGAGATACTATATGGCATTTGAGATTGTGTATCTGATTTACTTCACTCAGCATTATATTTTCCAGATGCATCCATTCTCCTACAAAAGTCTCAAATTTGTTGTTCTTTATAACCAAGTAGTAGTGCATTATTTCTAAATACCACATTTTCTTAATCCCTTTGTCTGTTGATGCAAGCTCTTTTCAGGATCTAGCTACTATGAATTGTGCTGCTATAAACATTGGTATGTATGTATCTCTGGAGTATGATGTCTCTAGCTCTTTCAAAAACATACGTAGAAGGAGAATATCTGAGTCATATGGAATTTCTAATTTTAGCACTTTGAAAAATTTTCATACTGATTTCCACAATGGTTGCACTAGTTTAAATTCCCACCAACGATGTAGGAGAGTCCTTTTTTCACTACAGCCATGTAGCATTTGTTAATCTTTGACTTCTTGCTGATTGCCATTCTTTCTGTTTTAAGATGGATTCTTAGTGCTATTTTGGTTTGTATTTCTTTAATGGCCAGAGATGTTGAACATTATTTTATCTGTCAGATGCTTGCACTTCAAACTTTTATTGTGGTTCTTGGTGGATTCAGGTATAAATAATGTCATTTTGCAGTATCTACCTATTCTGTTAAAGTGTTTAGGTATCATTGGGGGAATTATTTGGGAAGTATTAATCATATAAATTTTGAAGGTATTACAATGTCCTAATTTACGAAGACCAGGGCTCTCCTACATAGAAGTGTTCTGTGTATAAAAGCCAAGTGAACTTAGGACCCCAAGTGTCAGGTTAGTCTTTTCCACTGTAATATATGTGAAAGAAATACCTTCCCTATTCCCATTGCCAATTACTCTAGAAAACAAAATGTGAAACAGACATAGATTAATTTATTATTTGATTTATAAGAGATAACTGGTTTTTGAAAGCACTGTGTCTCTGAACAATGATTTTATGTGGAATTTTGAGAAGTGTGGAACTCAGAAATGCGTTACACTCATTCATGGGTGCACAGTTGCTGTAGCTGTCTTTGACTGTCTGATTTCAGAGACATGGGTACTGAGTCAAAGGTGCACTAATCAATTGGTTTGGGTTTTAAATGACTCCAGCAGCATTTGTTCATGCGTTTGCCAAACAATCAATACAAGAATCAATGTTGTTCTTTAGTGAGGTTTCAGAGGGAAACTTTTGTTCTCTAGCAGGTGACATCCTACTATTTACCACACCTTTTATTTATTTGTTTATTTATTTACTTTTCAGATTATATGATTATACTTCAGCACCATTCATTTTTGTCTTGGGAACATCATGACTTGGTACCATTGTCACAGGATCCTCATTAACTTTTGCCTGATAAGGTCATTTCATCCTTTTGTAGTATAAGTATCATTAAGGTCATAATGATTAGTTATAACATAATCTACAAATTAAAGACATTTTTTGTTGAAAGAAAATTTTAGAGAAAACTAAGTAATCAGAGTCTATCTCATTTGGACAGATAAATTAAATGAGAAATTTCTGAACAAGAGTTATTTAAGTGGTGTAGCCTTACTGGATATTAAAATCAAAACCTACAATGAATAGCCTTATAGTTCAGTAAAATTCAATAAGCCCAGAAAATGATAGAACATATTTTTGCAAGTTTGTACATGATAATCTTCAAATAAATGGCATAAGAAATATTGTTCTGAAAATGATTTAGAACCACTTAGTCAATATATTGAATTCCCAAATATATTGAATTGACCAAATAATGTTAAGTATATGTATTTTATCTCCATTTTTTTTAGAGTTTGTGTAACACTGAATATTTTAAACACCACATGCATGTTCCATTGATATTTAAAACCAGTGGATAATAGGATATTGGAGCATTAGATTCAACAGTTAATGTCTAACATGCCTTTGTTGTCCAGATTTCTTAGTTATACTAAATTGTTATTACCATGTTTCAGTATCCCAGAGTTAAACATTTTTACCATTTTCTTTAATTATTTTTAGAACCTAATGTCTTCTTTCTGGGTTAAATTCCTCTCTTACTGAAATAATATCTTTTATTTTCACATTTCCACTGATATGTGCATGTTAATTAACCACTCCTTACTCTTGTGTCTTAAAATTCTCATTTTGCCTTCATTCTCAAATTAGAGTCAGGCTAGCTCATAATCTAATTCTTTTATTTTCTGGGATGTATTTTGGGTAATTTTCTCAGGTTAGTCTATAAATTCATTTTTATTTTCTCCAACTATGTCTGCTTTTATGAACTCCTTTATACAATTTAAAAATTAGTGACTATATTTTATAATTCTAGATTTCTGCTAATTTTTAATTTGGTTCTTTCTCAGATTTGTCTGTTTTTCTGTATTAGTATTTGTTCTTCTTTGTAACTGCCATCATAGAGTTTATTTCTGTGGTTTCGTATTAGACACATTTGTTCATTTTATCTTATAGATTGTTGATCTATTATATCCAATTTTTGGCCTTTTAATTATGCTGTTTTTGGATCACATGATACTTTTTATGATTTTCTTTTCTGTTATGTGCTTTTCTGTTACATTCTTAAGGTTTTACTTTATGTTTACTTCGAGGCATACTTACTGAGTTTTTTCCTTTGAATTTAATATCTTTTTTATTTTAAAGAGAATAAAAAACAATAAGAATGATACGGAATTTCAAAACAAGATGATAGCAAAAGAGCAATGGTTATTATATTGCATATTGTTGTCTTCAAAATAGTTACTCAGATTACCAGATATAGGCATGCAATATTACAGTATAAGCACTAACCGTTCCTTCCAATGAACTACTATAAGTAGTTCAATTATCTTAGTTATTTTGTGTGTGTATATATATGCTTTTCCCTTGTTTTATTTTTTCCCAAATCCCAGTTGTTCTTCCTTTTAAGTAGTTTCTTTCCCTTTCACAGCATCTATTGTGCCTTTTGGATCTTATTTACTCTTTCAGTTTCTTACACTAGGGAGACAATATGTTTACACATGTGAGTCTGATTTATTTTACTTGTGAGTATAGACTCTGGTTGCAACCATTTGCCCATTTTATTTCATTCCTTTTAGCTTGGATGTGAGAGACTCTTTTGTGTTTTATTAGTTACTCAGATCCCTGAATATTCAGACATACTTCTTTTTTTTAATCTCCCTAAGATGGGGAAAATAGTTCCTTGTGATATCTTCATAATTAAAGTTTATGAAAGGTTATTTATTTCCAAATTTGGAGTTCACAAAAGCCCATGTCCTCATCTTCTGCCACAATAGGAAGCTCCTCACTTACCAAAATCGAATCTTTCCAGACTCCTGCACCCATTGTCGTTCTAGCAGTTCAAGTTCCACTTTTATTTCTCTCATTTTCAGTTGAGTCTTTGTATCTGTATCTTGAGATTCTTTTCTTAGTTCACAGATGAATTTTATAGTTTAAAGAATAACAAATGCACGCTAATATTTTCCAATGATTTGAGGAAAGTTTTAAAAGGATCAGATTTTCCACATTATATAGCATTTATTTTATGAATAAAATTTTCAAACACATGAAAATTAGAAAAATAGTAGCCTACAATGACTGTTCATACACACATCATTTGATCTCAACAATGTATTTTACTAGATCCTACTACTCCTCTTGATATTGTTTTGAATCATCTATAAACTGATTTCATTCACAAATGTTCTTGTATATATTTTTGAAGGAAAGCAACTGTTTTTGGTACCAAACTGTTATGACTTGTGTCTAGATGCTCACCCGCCAAAGCTTCATGTGATCATAGGTGGGGCGTTTCAGAGGTGGCTGTGTTTAGCCTAGGATTAAGCATGTGTTATTAAATTTGACCCTTGATTGGTTTGGCATAGTTCTTGGTATGGATAATGGGAAGGCTACCTTGGGTGTGAGTGGCACCACCCAAAGGTCAGGTAACCTGGAAGGGATGAAAGGGAGAGGCAGACTGGTGCTTCTGTTTCTTTGCTCTTCATTGCTTTTCTGCCTTCTGCCTGCCATGACCTGTTTCTCCTCTGTGATGCTCCTCTGCCATGCCACACTACCATGGAGTCAGTCAACTGTGAACTGAATCATCTACAATCTGTGAGCTACAATAAACCTTTCCTTCTTTATCTTTAGATGTTGGATATTTTGTCTCAGCAGTGAGAAAAGTAATTAAGACACAAGCGCATAATAGTTAAATCACACTTAAAATTATTCACATCTTAGTATCATCAAGTGTCCCATTATCACATACATGTATGTGTGTAAAACACATTATGGAGGTATTTTTTAAAGAAACAGTCATTTGTGCTGTTTAGTTTCATATATAGTTTAACTTATACTTCTGATGTATTTCCCTTAAACTGGATCTGTAACTTTGATCTACTTTTGTTCAGTTTTCTTTGTCAAGAACACTTTATAGGTAATATAATGTTATTCCATCAGAAGAGACATACCTGTCTCTATTTTTGTGATATTAGCAACTGTTCACGTCCAATGACTAGATCCATTGTATTACTGAGAATTGCAAAATGGTGATGGTTAAATCTGCCATTAATCCTTAACTTACTAGTTGAGCTACTTCTCAAGACTAAGTTTCCTTTCTCCAGTGACAAAATATGTATAGGTAAATAGGGTAAGGTTAAGTTCTCTCAGTTATCCATCTGTAAAATCCCCTAACATCTTAAAATGAAAACCAATAAGAAATTTTAAAATTATATTTTATTAACATGGATTCGATCATACACATTGTTTCGCATAAATTGTGACAATTATTGCTATTTGCATTAGTGTGAACATTTTGATAAGGAGAGGTAAAATTAGAACATGTATAAAATTATCCATCTGTTTTACCCTATAAGAAAGAATACTTTCAAAAACACTCTCAATTTCCTTTTTACAATGTAAATATTAAAACCTCATAAATTCTTTTGTCCTTATGCTATAATTTCACTAGCAATGGGTCATCACATTACCATTTTATCATAATTCACTTGGAATATTTATTTTCTGTGTTGATATGTCTTCACCTATATGCAAATTTAGATTCGCTTATCATATTTTCTTTTGCATGTTTAAATATTTAATTTAATTTTAATATGTAGTTATTTCATTATTATATAACTACTAGAAATTCCAAAATCATGTATTTAAAGCTATGTATATTTGCAAAATTCTATAATTGCACCTCACAATGTATTATTTATAAATAAACATATTTGACATTTTATGTATCATGCATTTATATCTTCCTGGCTATCACACAAATGATAGTGTACCATACAAACTCCTCTCAATCTTTTTAAAATCAATTTAGTACTATACCTGGGATACTACATGGTACAATTACAGGTATTTTTTCATTTCAATTATAATTGTAAAATATATCACTGTGCACCTATGTTAGCCTACATCTTAAAAATAGAGTATTCAAGCAGGCTACTTAAAATTCATATTAATAAACACTTAACAGAGTAGAAACTTCATTTCGTGCTCTGGATGCTAAATTTCTAATAATGTAGTCTGTGTTTGAGTTTAAAACTGAAATGCATAAAATTATCTTTTAAAATATATATAGTAGAAGATGTTATATAATCTTAATTATTTAAAAATTTTAACTGATTTGAACCATATATAGAAATTTGCATGACTCTTAGTCATATTTAATTTTTCAAGGTAGTTTCATTCCTTCATGTTGGGAAGAACTTTCAAATTCTTTATTTTTGTCCTTATTAGGCTTATTTGAGTTATAAATTTGACAAATACACTTTTTATTATTTTCCTAAAGTAGTTTGTAAAGTTATAGCACATTTTTGCTGTCAGGTATTACCTGAGACTACTTCAATAGCACTCGTACAAAAGACACTGACCTTCAGTCCCACTGAAACTAATTTGCAATCAGGACTAATTCAACATGCATTGAACTTTCTCAAATTACTTCTTGAAATTTTCCTCAAAGTAGATAAACTTTAAAAATAAGATGTCAAGAGTGTTACTTGCAGATTAGAATCTAATAGAGTGAATTGATTAAGTATTGACAAACATCTGGGAAATAGAATGTAAATTTTTTACAGTCTTTCAATTTACACAGCACCAGTCTCATTATGTTACTTAACCTCCACAACTGTGATTTGAGCAAGATGAGCAAATCCAATCATCCCCACTGGGAAACACTAACCCAGAGAAGGATAGCCTTCTCCAGTTTACATACAATTAAGTAGTAGTTTGCAACTCATCCATTTGTATCTCTGTTACAAACGCCCAATAAAAACCAATATCAATGAGAGCAAAGCTCAGTGTCATTTTCAGAATGAAACTCTGACCCTGCTTTAAGCAAGTATTTAATTTTTTAAAGAATGATCTGAGAGAAATCTGAAAATGGAAACATTGAAAACAGGATATCGAACAATATCAGCTAAACTTCTTTTCCCATGCAAAGTACAATAAATAGGCTTGCCTAAATCACCCACAAACACAAACATTCACACATGCATACACATACACACACACACTAATCAAAAGGGAACATATTAGACCAAAATATAATTTCACGTTGAAACTCCTAAAATGACTGCAGGAAGAGATAAATGTGGGATGTAGGAAAACCCTCTAAAGACTTTGGGAAAGTGATTTCCCTCCATGATCACGTATCAAGTTCAGTTTCTGAAGCTCTTTTGAACCAAGTCTCTGGTAATTAAGAGTGGAGAGCTGGGACATGTCACGTCAATTGCCCTGAGGAAAAATGAAAGCATAGTATTTCCTCGATAAAGTCGTACAGGCGCCAAACACTTGCGGTCACATGGCCTCTTCGCAATAGCCTGGGAATAATGTGAAGGCACAGATTAGTTTGGCTGGAAGAATCTCACGGTTTTAATAGACACAGATTTCCTGTAGGTGTCCTGATGTGTTTCAGTCCAGTTCAAAAAAGTAATGTTCCATAAAATTGCATCTAGGCTAACTTTTCTGAGCTATTCATTCCCACCTTGGTGTCTATGGTTCCTTGCCAGAAGAAACTACCCTCCATAATAAACAGGGACCTGGTTCCAGCAAAGGACCTTCAATGGTACTTTCTGTCACCCACTCAACCCATGAATCCTTGGCATGCCCTGAAATGTAGAATCCTGCTTCCCATTCAGGCAATCCTCAATTTAAGTACCGTTTCTTAGACTCACACACATTCTCCACAGTATAAAAGTCTCAATAGTTAGTAAATCCATAGATCAAACAGAGAACATCTAAACAATTCCATCTGCACTCATAACCTCTGGTGAAAAATGAACTATAAAATCTTACAAAGAAAAAGGGAAATAAAGTGGTGAAACAATAATAATGATAATGCAAACATTTAGAAATGTGAAAAAAATGAAAAAAGTACACAATAAAGAACAAAGCTAACAACATGATAGCAAAACTTTTATATCTTAATTTCTTCAACTGTACCACACTGAAATTTTTATTGAATTATTAATTTTTTGTTAGCACGTGTCTGCAGTACATTCAGCCTACAGTCATGTTGGGAAGTGGCTACATACATGTAACATGGCTTGATTCTTTTAAATTTCCTTCTCCTTCCCTCTCCTTCCCTCCTCCTCTAAATTCCCTTACCCCATTTTGGTACATGTTAATATTATTCATCTTGTCTTGTGCTTATGATGAATTTTAACCAAATTGAGAGTGATTAATATTTTTAGAGAAAAATCCCTTCCTCACTAACAATTGACCAATAAGCAAAAAATTGAAGAGTTACTAATATATGAATAGTAAATATATAAATACACAACAGAAGATATGGAGTGAGAATATTCCATAGAGCATCACTTTTTATTTATTTATTTATTTATTGTCTTTTTGAGACAGGGTCTCGTTATGCCATTCTGACTGGTCTTTAGCTCGCTTTGTAGGCTCAGGCTGGTCTCAAACTTGCAACGATCCTCCTGCCTCAGACTCCCGAGTGCTGGGATTACAGGCATGCACCACCATGCCTGCCTTAGAGCACCACTTTTATTATATTCAGATCTAGTATTTTATGCTAGAGTAATCTGTATTATTTTTGTAACAAATACATTTTATAATAATTGCTATAAATTTGCAATGATCATAAATACATTTTATAATAATAGCTATCAATTAGCTATAATAATTTACAAGTTTTATTTCATCTATTTAAACCCATCAGTCTACTCTACTTATGTCATTATTATTGTAATGTCATGGAGACTGTCTCTTTCTTGCTTCTTGTGCACATGTTTATATGTGTGTGTGTGTGTATCTTGCTGTTTTTATTTATGTTTCAGGGTGGCTATTTCATAACTGTTACCTTAGCTATTCAGACACTGCATTGTAAAATATCTTTGAAAATTCTTTTCCATTTTTCATCAATTTAAATAGTATTAAAATATATGATATCTTAATGGCTTTAGGCAAGAGGACATACAACTCCTCCACAAAATATTCTTTCCATCATTTAATATTGTTATTTTCTTTGATGCAGTTTATGATTTGATCATTCTTGGGAAACTTCACTTAACTTTAAGATCAATGAGAAAAACAGGTTATTATCAAAATTATGAGCTATACATAAAATGGATAAAAGGAGGAAATCTTACAACATGGATGAACCTGGAGGACATAGCATTAAGTGAAATAAACCTGAAACAGAATGATAAATATTGAGTAGTCTTCTATGTGGAATCTAAAATAGTTGAATTCTTAGAAGCAGAGAGTAGAATAATGAATATCAGGGGTTGGAGATGGGGTAAAATGAGGCGATGTTGACCAGAAGATGAAAATTTTCAGTTATAAATTGAACAAATCTGGGGGGAGTACCATGTGAATGGCGGTGAATATGTTATTTAAGTTGATTTTGCTAATTATTACACAACTTGTGTGTACACAAAATCATATTTTGCCCCTTGTGTATGTTCAGTCTTTATTTGATAACTGAATATCTTAAAATAAAGAAAAGAAGCCCTGTCAGGGTGTGGATTTCCTAAGACCTCCAATCTCCCCCATAAATCTCCTAATAAAAGCCACCAATGCTGTCAGTCATTAGTTGTTTTCAGTGGAGGATATTCTTGATCATATTCTTGATGCTTGAATGGGGTAAAAGCCAACCTATTTTTCTTTGATACAGTGCATATAACTCAGCACTTGGCAAGCACAACTCTCACCTCTGTAAATGTTTTTCTCCAGCAAATATAGACCCCCGAATGAAACAGCAACAGAAAGACCAGATACTTACAACATAGTCAAAACATAATTGCAACTAAAAATCACTGAATATTTTCTCTATTAATTCTTCTCTTGAAAAGCATAAAAATGGGTTCCTCTACGTTCTACTAAAGTCTTTTAGTACTAAAAACTTTTTTGTGCTATAAAATGTCCTCAGATGTATCATAAAACCTGACTGCATTATGCTTTGCAATGCTATAGCTGCCTAAAGTATAGTCTTTGAGTTACGTGAACACAGATTTTTCTTAATAAAATACTTGTGAAAAACCATTTTTACAGAGAAGGCAGATTATGACAGATATAAATCTACTTCTGAGAGACTCTGAAATATAATATGTGAATACTTATTATATGACACTAGTGTGTTCTTGAAGCATGTAACATGATACAGAAATTCTTGGGAATTCCCAGAGTGTATTGAAGTGGGGATTAAATACAGATGGATTCTGTGACCTCTGAATAAACTATATTATTAGAAACACATGAAGATCAAATGTTTCTGAGAAGCCATTGGACTTTTCGAAGCAACTCCACATGATGGATTCTAACTCACAGAATAGGAAAAAAAATTTTTACCAACTATGTCTCAGACAAAGGACTAACATCTAGAATACATAAAGAACTTTAAAAACTCAGACCTCCCCAAATTTAAAAAGCCAATCCAAAAATGGTCACCTGAAATGAATAGACACTTCTCTGATGAAGAAGTAAAAACAGCAAATAAATACATGAAAAAAAAAAGTTCAGCATCACCGGTCACTCAAGAAATGCAAATTACAACACTGAGATTCCATCTCACTCCAGAAAAAAAAAAAAAAAACTATCATCAAGAAATCTACCAACAATAAATGCTTGTGAGGCTGTGGGGAAAAAAGAACTCTTTTCCACTGTTAGTGGGCATGTAAACTGGTACAACCAGTATGGAAATCAGTATGGAGATTCCTCAAAACACAAAAACTGTAAGTTCCATTTTATTCAGATGTGCTCCTTCTAGGTATCTTGCTGAAAGAGTTAAAAGCATCATACCACAGTGATGTACACATACTTATGTTTACAGAAGCACAATTTGCAATAACTAAATCTTGGAAACAGGCCATATGCCTGTGAACAGTTGAATGTATAAAGAAAATATTTTATTTATATACAATGAGTACTACTCTGCCATAAAGAAGGCTAAATTTCAGTCATGTGTAGGTAAATGGATGGACTGTAATTTTACACGAAATAAATTAGACATACAATTTAAATATTGCATTGTCTCTCTTGTGTGAGAAACCCAAAGAGTAAATGAGGAGCAAAATTAAAAACAGATATTGGGAAGTAGGATGAGCAAGTTTAAAAGCGAAGAGTTATAAGGGAGGAGGAAAGGAAAAGGAAAGGAAGAGAAAAGGTTTAAAGAAAGAGAATGGAAGGGAACAAAGTTTTTATGAGTGGGGAAGGGAAGATGGATTGAAGGGATGGGAGGGGAATGAAAAAATAGAAAATTAAGGTATATTATATACAGCTACAAATTCCCTGTGATGGTCTGGGGTTAGCTCAGACGTTCAAGCGCTTGCTTGGTAAACACAAGGTTGTGAGTTAGATCCCCAGTACCACAAAAAAAAAAAAAAGCAAATTCCCTGTGATGAAAATGATCATTGTGGTAAATATTCATTCTCAGTAATTAAAATACCAAGAAAAAAAGACAAGGGGAATGGATCATCTTACTGTTTGTTTTTTAATGTGTTGAGTGAATTTTGCCTGTGAAGATCTGTTCTCTCAGTTTGTGGAATCCAAGCACTAGGCCCATGATATTATTATCTTTACTTTGAAATGAGAAACCTGAACTTGTAGAGATGTCTTAGTAACTTTCTCATCATTGGGTCAAAATTCCCTATACCAACTCTGAGGAGGGAATAATGTTTTGGCTTACAGTATGTAGACAATTCTACTCATGGTTGGCTGGCTCCAAGACAAGGTGGCATGGCAGAAGCACATTGCAGAGGAAAAAGAGCTCATAGCATGACTGCAGGAAGTAGAAAGAGAGAGAGAGATCAAGGGGAAGGGGTGATATAGACCATTCCAGATCACACCCCAGTGTCCCACCTTCTCTGCCCAGGGTTCACCTTCCAACATCACAGTTAGCCATAAACTCACCAAGTGAAGCACTCCACAAATGGGTATCACACATGCATTGTCCAGTCTCTTCCAGAAAGCTGTACCTATGGGTGCAAGAGGCTTTGGGGCAACATCTAGACATGAACCATAACAAAAAGTTAAGGAATGTTGACAACATCACCAGATGATGCCAAGAATGTGATGATGCCAAGAGCCACATGCACATCTGTAAGAGTCCGTCATATTCCTATTATACAGTTAACTACTGTTGGTACTATAGAATATTCTTATAGCCACTTTCACGTATTGCATATAGTTTATGCAGTTTTTATTTGTGAAAATGTGATACACACGTATGCACACATATACACACACATACACTCATATGTTTCCAAACATGTTTTATGAAATATTTCTAAAATACTAGTTTGTTTAAAAAAGCAAATGAATTAAAATTTCTAAATACATTTTAGGGAAATTTTTTTGGAAGACATATGTCTGCCTGTGCTTCAATAGCAAAATACCAAAGACTAAATGACTCAAACAAGATTAGGAGGTCAGCCAGTTTAGTTTCTGGTGAGGGCTTCTTGGGTTACATACAACTCTTTTTATTTGGTGCTCAAGAGTGACAAAGCGCCAGAGTCCTGGGCTGGGGATATAGCTCAGCTCCACAGCGCCTTCCTGGCAAGTGTGAGGTCCTCAGTTCAATTCCCAGTACCAAAAAGAAAGGAAAAAAAAGCCAGAGCCCTTCCCCTATTAAGAGCACTGATGTCATTGCAGGTGTCCCCCATCATGACCTCTCTAAATCCACTCACCCTTCAAAGGCTCCAACTCCTGGTGCCATCACAATAGGCATTAAGATACAGCATGTGAACATTTTAGGGAAGGACACAAAGACTGTTTGTGTTATTGTCGTATTGTTATATTCATAGTAATATATAAACTCATAACTAGCCATATATGAAGTGATTTCCATAATATTTATTTCTTCATTTAGTAGCATAATTTTTCATATTTGCTTATGTGATAAAATATAATGAGATCATAGTTTTTATTCTATTTAAGCAATTTTAGATATACAAGTAGCATGTTCAAAAACTCTTTTTTCTCAGAAATTTCATCTAACAGCAGTAGCTTACTTTCTTTGGGGTATTTATCATATGGCAGTCACCATCTTAGTGCTTTACATTAATTATATTATTATTCCTAAAATTAGACCTATTAATAAACACTAACAGAATCTCTACTTTGTATATTAGGCCACTGAGGCCCACAGAGGTGAGGAGAATTTTCCAAGCTTACACATCCAGTAAGCTGTTTTTAAAATCATCTATATACCGTTCAAAAGGAAAGAAAAACTGAGGTGTGGGAAAGGGGAAAGGAAGGAAGGGAATAGGAAAAAAATACAAAATAGGTATACTACTAGTTTCTCTTAGTTCATTGAAAAGGAAGGTTTGTGCTAATACTGTTTGGAGAAATTTTTATGCCCTTATCTTGTACTGTGAGTAACTACTTTGAAGACAACAACACACAATGTATTAACTATTGTTTTTCTCCTGTTATTTTGTTTTGAAATTTTATTTTTTCATAAAATAAAAATAAATAAACAAATAAAAGTATCTGTAGCAAAAACAATTTATATTTCCCATAACAGTTCTTTCTTATTAATTTTTGTTGTGTACTTTCCAATTTTATTCATAATAATTTTGTTGAGTAGGAACTAGAAATTTGTATGTGCTCAAGTGATCAACATATTTTCTGATTTCTTCCATTGCCTTAAATATTGAAAAGCAGGGCTAGGGATATAGTTCAACGGCAAAGCACCTGCCTGCCAAGTGTGAAGTCATGAGTTCGATTTTCAATACCAATAAATAAACAAATACATATTAAAAATATTAAAAAATAATGTCTCTAAATAAATGTTCTCTCATAATTATTAATGTTTTGTTGATTTCTTTTCTATGTTTTAAATATATTATATAAATGATATGAGACAATCTATACTTAAACTGATTTTTTACATCAATAATCCATATTTTTTAAGAGAAAATGGACACAGAAAAGAAGAACAAAAAGCAAAAGAGACAAACAATAATCCATAGTTTATAATTAACTTGTCAAACAATCTTATTTTCCTACTGATTTGTGATGGCTCCTATACCTTATGCCAAATTTGCATATGCATTTGGTTATATTCCTTTATTTTCTCCTAAAGCCTCATGCAATTTTAATTATTGAAATATTGTAAAGCATTTAAATATCTTTTAGAATTATTCCTAGGATTCTGACTCTGGCTAGGATTCTGATTGTAGGATTCAATTTGAGAGAATAGTCTCTCAAAAGGAAATTAAAGAAGAAAAGGAAGTGATTGGAGACAGGAAATCAGAAACAAGTAAGATAAAATCTATGGCACTAAAATTAGTGTTGCTTGAAACGTATGCAGGCTCATGCTGAACACACACACATGTATGCATGTACTAATATAGGAACAGATCTGTATAAACATTATTCCAGGATGCAAGTTTATAACAGTACACAGAACAGATTTTTTTTTCAAAAGCTATTCCTGTGGCAATCATTTAAGAAAAACATACACTGGAAAGCATTTCAAATTTTTGTCTCTATACACCACAATACATTTTGAAAATACTCTTTTTATTAAGCTACTGCATAAAGGTAGATGTACTTAAATATAACACCATAACAAATCTTTTTTAATCAAATTATTTAAACATTTTAGATATTAAAGAAAAATCACTTTGTCTTGAAAAATATATATTGAGTAGATATTACACTATGTTTTAGGAATAGAAAACTAAATAGATCACTGCTGTTTGCTTCACTGAGCTTATAGTGTCAAAGAGCTAATCACCTGCTAAAAATGCAGTGCTGCCTCGGTTCACAAAGTTAATTCATTCTAGGAGTCTGGGGAAGATGGGTATGTTCCTATTTGTCATGTGATGTGGAGTTCACAAACAGGAACAAAATTTAGCTTGGGAACTGAAAGTGTTCATGAATTGAGGTATCACTGTAATTATAACACATTATTTTTAAGTACTAAATGGGTCAGCAGAACTTGCATATATTGGAATATCCAGTAAAGGAGTTAGAGAAATTTTTGCAGAGGTGGGGCCACTGAGGTGAAACAAAATAAAAACCCATAAATAATATTGCAAAGTACTATGTACTATATTCCTGAAAATTGGGCCCAATGCCATATTTTTCAAAGTTGAATATCTATTTTAGGATTTTGCTGATCAGTAAGAGATGATTTTGAACAAATTACATATCGTAAGCTGTTATAATTGACTTCTTTATTTTCTGTAACTACAAGTTTATTTACTCAGATTTTACTAGCATTTGAAATTTTTGTCTTCTTGCAATATTTTAATCTTAGACGTTGACATGACCCCTCCAAAAAATGTTATATTTTTGGCATTCTATTTGTTACACAAATGTTTGAATCACGCACCAGAAACTTTCATATCTTAGATTATTGCTATCCTCAATTAATTCTTTCCTCTTTATATAGAATTGTAAAGGTTATATAATAAACAATTCAATTAGAACAAGAATTTGTTGAGTTTTTATTTTATGCCTAACATTGTGATCCAAGCTAAGAGTAAAAATAATCCAAAATATACAGACTTGAATAAGAATTTCTTTCTCTGCTGGATACTTAAATAGGCCACATGATACCAGTTCTGAAATAATTAAACACAAACATACCCTTGTCCTGCCATAGGTAAAACAAGTCTTACAGAAATATTTCTACCAAATTCATAAATCCACATACAACTAAGACCCTAAATCAGGAAATGTATACTATTGGTAAAAACAGTTGAAATTCTATCACCAACAGCCACTCATTATGACAATAATTTTAACCTGAATATGGAATTGAACATCAAGAAACCAACATAAAAGGGTACTCAAAGTTATGACAATAGAAGAGGGTATTTGACATTTTAATGTCTATAAACAAATCTCCAAATAAGTCAATTGATAAAGACTGCATTGAAAGTGAACTTACGGAGTGATAGAAAATTGAGCAAGAGCCCTGAAACTAAAGTATTTCATCCTAAATCCAAAACCCTGGGATGAAGGTGTGTGATATAGAGACAAAAAAATGACAAAAGCAATTCTCAGAACTAGTGCAGATTTGTAATGAGGAAGAGATAAAAATTCAAATCAGAATCGTTTCACTCTAGACTTTAGCTTTTGGTGTAACTTTCAGTAGAAATAAACAGATTACTGCTCAGTGGGGAAGAATCTGCCTGGCAAGTATGAGGTTGTGAGTTCGATTCCCGGTACCAAAACAAACAAACAAAATATAAGCAGATTGTGAGTTACCTCAAAGAGAAGAAAATATCTTGGGGTACAAAAATTCTATAGTAAATAACTGAGATAAATAATAAAAGTGAATAACAAATGAACTGAATGAAATAGATCTATTATTTAAAGGCAAAATTTTAATGTTCTGCTATGCATATAACTGATAAGAAGCTCATCTATTTTAGATGTTATCGTACTAAGCCTTTTAAGTAGAATACGCTTTAACACACCCATATAGAAGGGTTACTTCTATATATTATATAGGAGCATATTACTTTGAAAAGGGATATTCTATTCTATTTAATATATCCCTCCTTTATGTTAGATGACCTTATGGCAAAAATGCTATTGGAAAATTTCAAGATGAATGATACTAGCCCCCTGAGGGAAACATCGCAGTGAGTCCCCTGATACTGAGATCAGTCATTTCAGTGCTTACTTGGGATAAGGGACAGAAGAAAGAGAAGGTCTGATGAGTCACCTTTAGTCTCCCATTATTCTCAACTGCTTTCAGGGCTCACAGTGGCTTCGAGGAAGCTGTAACTGGAAGTGGAGTAAGAAATGCATGAGAACCTCATGAGGGCTGGAAGCACGACTAAAGAGTCAGCAATCAACATAATTTACTTCTTCTAGACTCTTATCCTCATCTGTTTCTCTGTCTCCTTCCTACCCTCTCCCTCTCTCCTCTCTCTTTCTCTTTCTCCTTTTCCAGATTAGTACTTTCCTTTAATATGTACATGAGTTTAACACCTCACACT
>RJWM01012835.1:0-55218 GCA_004363535.1 Dasyprocta punctata | reverse complement strand
GGAGATATATTGTCTTAGAAACCCTAGGCCCAGCAAACAAAGCCCTGTTGTTACTGTGGGTGATGGGATCCTGGACAGGTTCCTAGGTCCTTGTGTACAATGAACAAAGAATTGGATGTGACACTTTGTGGTAGGGAAAAAGAAACAAAGTTTTTAGTGGCAAGGAAAAAGAACGTTTTAGACAGATGACAGTGCTAGTAGGAAAGCAAAATGGCATGAGTGCTGAAAGTGTTGGGTGTAGGGATTCAAAACGGTGCACCAGGTCTCGGGTGTCTCCCATTAGGTCTTCCAGAGCATGACTGACAGTGGCCTGGACTGCACTTCTGCTGGAACCATATGGAAAGTGAAGTTTTCCTTCTGTTGTGCTGTGTGGCCACTAGAATGCGTGCCTACAGCAGCACGGGGCCAGCACAGGAAATAACCTGCTTCAGAACAAAGCCAAGAGCAGGAAAGCAGAGCCAAGAGCTGGAAGGAAACATGGATTCCTAGTGAATTCATTGCAGCTGAAAATGTCTTTTTGAGCTTGGAACAATTTTACTCCTGAACTTTTCAGTCATATCAACCAACATATTCTCTAAGTCAATTTGAGCCTTTTTTTTTTTTTTTTTTTTGCACGGCACTGGGGATCGAACTCACAACCTCGCACCTGCTAGACAGGCGCTTAAGTCACTGAGCCAAACTCCCGGCCCTAGTTTTTTTGAGGCAGGGTCACACTATGTAGCTCAGGCTGGCCTTGCACTCACATTGTAGCCCAAGCTGGCCTCAAACTCGCGATGCTGAGCCATTTTTTATATTTGTAACTGCAAAGAGTTTTGACTAATACAGCCCTTCAGCTAAAGCTCTCATTCGAGGTAAGAAACCTTTTGAACATCACCATATGAATGATCAAAGCTGCTTAAGCATGTGGCACTCTGACTCAATGTTTACATGTCCAAAGTCAAAATGGAATTCTTAGCTGGGCCAGTGGTGCACACTTCTAATCCCAGCACTGAGGGAGGGTGAGGCAGGAGGATCATGAGTTCGAGTCCTGCCTGGGCAACTTACTGAGACCCTATCTGAAAATAAAAAGGACCAGGAGGGTTGAGGATGTAACTTAGTGGTACGGTACTCCTAGGTTTGATTCCCCAGTGCGGCAACAACAGCAACCACAACAAAAGATGGAACTCTTTCAACTGAGAGTTGAAGAACTAGCTAAGGAGAGTTGAGTACAGCTAAGGAAAACTGTAAGGGAAAGATCCAGATGCGCAAATATTAGAGATGACTGGTCATTATTGCTGGTATTCATTATTGGTCCCTGAATTTCTCAGGAATCAGGTATACTGATAGTCTACTGAGTTTCTGTGGAAATTGCAAAACTATGTATGTTCCAAGTTTGGGCATTGATAGAGCATTGATTGCTCAATCCTTGAGATAGTTCTCAAGGATTCCTATAATTGTGCTAACAGGAAGTAAGCTTCAAAACAGCACAGACCTTGAAGAAAACTCCTTCTTTATGTATTCTCAGATGTATTCATAGAAGGCATAGGAGGCAAATTGTGAAGCACCTAGATTTGAAGACCAAAAATAGCAAGGAACAAAAGGTTCTTATTACCTGTGTCTGGCAGTGTATGTTACATGCTTTAAATGTGTAACTGCTATGTTTTCCCCTACCCCTGCTTCCCATTTTTTTTTTTTTTTTTTTTTGCGGCACCGGGGATTGAACTCAACAACCCCGTGCCTGCCTGATAGGCGCGTAAGCTGCTGAGCCAAACTCCCGGACCTGGTTTTTTTGAGGCAGGGTCGCACTGTGTAGCTCAGGCCGGTCTTGCGCTCGCGTTGTAGCCCAAGCCGGCCTCGAACTCACAACACCCCACCTACCTCAGCCTCCCGAGTGCTGGGATTAAAGGCGTGCGCCACCACGCCCGGCTTTGCTTCCCATTTTTTAAAAAGTTTATTTTAAAGGGAATAAAACAAACAATAAAATGGAACAAAACAAAACAATGATAACAATATTGGATTTCAAAAACAGAACAGAAGGAAATCCCCCATAGTTGCTATATTGCATATTGTTACCCTCTAAATTGATACTCAGACTACTGGCTTTAAGCCTACAAAGTCAATCAATCAATTCAAGCATTAAGGTTTTTTTTATTTCACTTGCTGTCATCATCTCAGCCTGTGTTCCTCCAAATCAACCAGTCACTTGTGGGGGCGGGGGTTACGGGGTGGGGGGTGCTCTTCTTGTCTCCTGGCCTGCATACCAGCTGGCTCACGGGAGGGCACGGGTTGGCTTCTTGGTTCTCCTCCCAGCCCACAACGGCTGCAGCTGGCTCATGGGAGGGTGCAGGTTGTCTTCTTGGTTCTCCTCCCAGCCCACAACTGCTGCTGGCTCACAGGAGGGCACAGCTTGGCTTCTTGGTTCTTTTCCCGGCCCACATTGCTGCATCTCTCAGGAGGATGTGGGTTAGCTTGTTGGTTCTTCTCCTGGCCTGCATGGCTGCAACTGGCTCACGGGAAGGTGTGGGTTGGCTTCCTGGTTCTCCTTCCAGTCCATGACTGCCACTGGCTCACGGGAGCCCCTGGTTTGGCTTCTTAGTTCTCCTCTCAGCCCACAACTCCCACTTCCCATTTCTGATAGGGAATTTTCACTGTTTTCATTCTATTTTCTGTTCTTCATTGTATACTGTACTTGGTGTTTTGTTTTGGGGGGAGGGGTATTGGATATTGAACCCAGGACTTTCACACTGAGCCACATCTCCAGCCCTTTTTCATGTTTTGAGACAGGGTCTTGGCAAGTTGTTAAATTGCCCAGACTGGTCTCAAACTTGTAGTCCTCCTGCTTCAGCCTCCCAGAGTGCTGGGGTTACATATTTGTACTGCTATGCCCAGTTATATTCGCTATCTTGAGGAAAGTTAAACACATTTAGCTAAAGATTTTCAGACTAGATGAATTGGCCTAGCCTAGACTCTTGCAGATTACTCAGAAATCCTATTTTGTAGCTGTCTACACTAACTGGATATAGAGAAAGATAAAATGTACGTGGGCACCTAAGAATGGTGGCACTATCATCAAGAAATCAAATAACAAATGCTAGTGAGGCTTGGGTATGGGGGGTGTTTTACACTGTTGGTGGGAATGTAAACTAGTACAACCACTATGGAAATCAGTTTGGAGAGTCCTCAAAAAAGTAAAAGTAGGAATTGCAGTTGATTCAGTCATTGCCTTTCTATTAATTCTTCTGGAAACAGTTAAAGGTATCATATTGCAGTAATACACTATACTTATGTTTATAGCAGCACAATTTATAATAGATAAATCTTGGAAGGAGCCTATATGTCCATCAACAGATGATAGACTAAAGAAAATGTGCTACTTATACATGATGGAATACTATTCTGCTATAAAGAAGAACTTGAGCTGGGCATAGCAGCACATACCTGTAATCCCAGTATGTAGGAGGCTGTGACAGGAGGATTACTACGAGTTCAAGGCCAGCCTGAACTATATAGTGAGCCCTGTCTCAAAAACCAAAAGGAAAAAAAAAAACGATAAATTTGAGTCATTTGTAGAAAAATGCACCCTGAGACAATGTTAAGGGAACTAAATCAGATACATGAGACAATTAAACACTGTATGGTTTCTCTTTTACAAGACAACCCAAATTATAAATAAAGAGCAAAATAAAAGATAGATAGTAAGAAGTGAGACAGATCTTTCTCAATTGGGAAAGGGATCAGGAGATGAAGGGAGGGGGAGGAAGGGGAAGGAAAAGGTATGAGAACAGGAATTGGGATGTGTTATGTACACTCCACACAGGGAATGTAAACATTACATACTGCAAATGTGTAGTAATAAAAAAAAAAGTGATAACAGTAGAAAGTTGTCACTGCTATTTGTTCTAGCCTGTTCTTCAGTATTTTTTTTCTGGAAACAGTGTTCCCTTCTGGAGGGTCCTCTCTCACTCCACGGGTTCCAAGTGAGATTGTTAATCACAACTACCAAGGTGCTGGTAGACTCAGACTGGAACAAACATGTCACCCTTTTTCCTGCAATAGTGATTAGTCTGTGAAGGTAGATTCAAAATTTCCTGGGGTTGATAAACAGATATTGTAAGAAAGAAAATTTCCTTTCTACCTTCCTTTATTTTTTTTTTTTTTTTTTTTTTGCCCCCCAGTACTGACAGTCAAACCCAAGACCTCATGAAAGTGCCAGGCAAATGCTCTACCACTGAGCTATGTCCCCCAGGTCTTCATTTCTACTTTTTAAATTAGTAAAATGTAAATCTTAGGTAGTACATAAGGAGAAAGATCAAATGCAATTACAGAAGGGCTAGTAAATCCAGGTAATATACTGCAGCAAGAGATGAGAGAGACACCAACAGAGAATGAGAAACAAAGGGAGAAAGACACAGAGAAAGATAGAGAAAAGGAGACAGAGACAGACAAAGAGCGGGAGAGGAAGAGGGGGAGGGGGAGGGGACGGCAGGGAACGAGGGCAGGGGAAACGGAAGGGAGTGAAAAGGGAGGAGAGGAAAGCAGAGGAGGGTGCAAGGTTCTTGCCCTAGTATAAATTACTGTGCAGTTATGGCAGTGGTCTAACATGGCAGAAGGCCGAAGTGGAAACCCTCACCATTTCCTCCTTCCTCCCCTTTGGCCCAAACTGCAACTTCTAATCAGTTCCGCACACGTCATCAATGCCCGCCCCATGCACCACTTCCGATCAGAGGTCATATAACCCTCTGTATCCAGTTGAAGGAAATAGTCCAACTGCCACAGGTTGTGTGCTCCTTTCCACATCTTCAATAAATGCGTTCTTTTCTTTTTTTACTTTTCGCTTCTCTGTTGTGCCAGAAAACCCTAACAGGGGAGAGCGAACAAGTATTCAAACCCTTGGATACAACTGTATCTGAAACAAGCCCCATCCCTAGATTTCTGTAATAATCAGGCCTTTGTTGTGACAATCCAATGTATGAACAACCTGAAAACTCAGTGCTTCACAAAACCAAACCCTTATTGCCATTCACAGATCTGCTGGCCAGCTGTGGGGTCGTCAAGACCCTGCTGCACTGGGCTCCACGCCAAGCCCAGGTCATAGCTGGTGTGTCCCTTGCAGATACCACACTGAAGAAGCCACGGATCCCCCAGACAGGCCATTCTCACCGCAGAGGTCAGAAGCCCAAGGGGTGAGGAGAATAAAAGAAGCCACTTTTTTTTTTTTCTTTTTTCTTTTTTTGGTATAAGAAATTGAATTGAACTCAAATCCTTCTCCCTGAGCAACATCCTGAGTCTCACAAAGTCACTAAATTACCCAGCTCAGCTCAACTTTTCGCTCCCCCTGCCCAGCCACCCAGAGAGCTGGGATTACAGGTGTCACTGCCACACCCAGTGCAATCACTCTTAAAAGCCTCACATAACTGGCACAGAATCACTTCCACCTACATTCTCTGGCTCAACCAGCCATATCCAAAGTCAGTGAGCAGGAATGTAACTCTATCTCAGAGAAGCCATACTAAGGATGGTAAGGGAAGAAAGAATGGTAAGCAAATGACACTTCCAACACAACTTTCCAGTAAAATGGAATTTTTTTTTCTTAAGCAATTTAAAATCAGTTTGTAATACTAGTGAATCAAGGGACTAGTACAACCCACTCCTTCGGTCAGCACACAGTGATTGATCCAGCCAGGGCTAAAAGCACTAAGATTGTCAGCAAAACTCTTTTACTAAGATTTACAAAAGGGAGCGAGAGGGGAAGAACCCTATCTTTCTGGTCATGAACTGTGAAGATGTGATTTGTGGCTTCAACTTCATTAAAAATCTAATTATATTTATTGTCAAGAAGTGGAGAGAAAGAAAAGACAAGACAAGACAAGACAAGACAGCACCCGGCCTGGCATTGCAAGGTCATGAGTTCGATTCCCAGTACAAAAAAACAAAACAAAACAATGAAAGGAAGGAAGGAAGGAAGGGCGGGCTGGGGATTTAGCTCAGTGGCTCAGTGCCTGCCTGGCAAGCATGAGATCCTGAGTTTGATTTCTGGTACCGCCCCCCTCCAAAAAAAAGATGAAAAAGGAAGAAAGACTTATCTGGGTGCAGAGGCACAGGCCTATAATCCCAGCACTCTAGGAGGCTGAGGCAGGAAAATCGAAAGTTCAACCCCAGCCTGGGCAACTTCATTATTGAGTGAGACTCTGCCTGAAAATAAAAAAATTTTTTTTTTTAGTAAAAGAAAAGAAAGCTGTATGTGGTAGTATACAACTGTAATCTCAAAATTCTGGGAGATGAAAGCAGGAAGATTTCAACTTTCAGCCCAGTCTGGGAAACTCAGTGACTTGGTGAGACCTGTCTGGAAATTTAAAGACGGGAATGGGGCACAGCTCAGTGTGAAAGACCTGGGTTCAATCCCCAATGTGGGGCGGGGCGGGGGGGGAGGAAGAGAGGCTGTCACAGCTCAGGCAGTGGCACAGCACGAAGAATGAGGCATCACTCAGAGTCGATGTCCAATGCAAACTCCACGAAGGCCCAGGGGGCTGCCTTCACTGAGACCCCTTAGCGCAAGACTCTCATAAGGACAGTGCTGAACTGAAGCCTCTGGTTTTTTTATTGGTAGAACCAGGAAGCAAGGACAAAGAAAGGACATGGTTGCAGGAATTCATGTAAGGAGAAGGACAAGGGCAGGGGAAAGACAAAGTAAGGTCAGGTGCCTCAGGGCTGATCTAACTGAAAAATCAGAGTACACAGGGATGAGGACCAGAGCTTTCATTCCTTAATGCAGTGTGTTTTGACCCTCCTGGAACTTCTGGCCCTGTAGGCTATCTTTTAATCTCTAACCTTGCATTCCGGGAGGTTTGGGTCATGTGGCTTTGAAAGCCCCTTATCTCTGCATGTCTATCTCATTCAGCTCTCTGGCCAATGTCTAGGGAGAAAGAGAGGGAGGGAGGGAGGGAGGGAGGGAGAGAGGGAGGGAGACAAAGAAGTGGGGAGGAAAGAGGAAAGAAGAGAAGAAGGGAGTAAGGAAGACTGGCTGTTGTTTTGTTTTCGCTGTCAAAATCTTTTATGTTGTGATATCACAGCCCGCTTGTGCTGGTTAAACATGTCAATTTGGCTGCCTTGGGAGATACCTAGGAGACTAGGAGAGCACACTTTGGGTCAAGGGCACGCATGACCTTGACTGTATCTAGTCCCTTGCCACTTCCTCTTTCCTGCTTCCTGGCCGTCATGGGGTAGGCAGCTTTCTCCACCACATCTTTTCACCGTGATATTTTCACCTCAGAACCAGCTGATGATGGACTGAAACCCCTAAAATTATGAGTCGAAGTGAACCTTTTCTCCTTTCAATTGTGTATGTCAGGTATTTTGTCTTCGCAATGGAAAGGTTACTGAAACACCACTACATGAAAACATACAGAGAAAGAAATTCTGAGAAATATAGTTGGGCCTGGACAGGCTGACATTTTAAATCATTACTCCATTGATCCAAAGTGGCTTCTGCCTAGAACAATTTATTAACAATCTCCCAATACTAATCTCAATGATTTTTTCACAGTAAACGCTGACCTCAGCTTCTATCAAATTTGATATCCGAAACCATTCTTACCTTCTTTTTTTTTTTTTTGCAGCACCAGGGATCAAACTCACAACCTCACACCTGCCAGACAGGTGCTTAAGCCACTGAGCCAAACTCCCAGCCCTAGTTTTTTGAGGCAGGGTCACACTATGTAGCTCAGGCCGGCCTTGTGCTCGCATTGTAGCCCAAGCCGGCCTCGAACCCACAACGCTCCGCCTACCTCAGCCTAACAAGTATTCTTACCTTCTTTCCCACTCCCTTATTTGTTGTTGTTTGGTTGGCTGGTTTTGTTTTTTGGCTTTTTTTTTTCCCCTGGGGGTGGGGATGGACAGGGTTTTGCTATGTAGTTCAGGCTGGCCTTGAACTCACTATGTAGCCCAGGCTGACCTTGAACTTGCGGTAATTCCCGTTTCAGCCTCCCAAATGCTGGGATTACAGGTCTGTGCCACTATCCCATGCTCATCTCACTTTTTGAGACCTAGTCTTGCTAATAAGCAGTCCAGGTAAACTGGCCTCAAACTCATGATTCTGTGTATTAGCACACCCAGCTTTATTGTCACCTTGAAATCATCTTTTCCATTTTCTTTAATGAAACTACTCTTCTGTCTCCATCCCCACCTCTCTCCTTTTGTCATATCAGATGTGGTTGCTTTTTCTCTTTCCATCCCTAAATGTAGCTATTCACCAATATTCTGTTTGTTCCACTTCATCCTTTAAATGACCATTCACCCCGCTGTTTTAAGCACTGGTGTCAGCTGGCCTCCAGAGACCCTCCTGGCTGACAGAATGAGTGGGGTTGTAGATCTCTGTCTCAAACTGAACTGGATCCAAATCACAGTGGTGCCACTTTAAAGGCCTTAGAAAAATTATTTAGGGTTTCAGTTTCTCTGCTAGTGAAACAAGATAGAGAGCCGGACGTGGTAACGCACGCCTTTAATCCCAGCACTCCGGAGGCTGAGGTAGGAGGAGCGTTGTGAGTTCGAGGCCCGCTTGGGCTACAATGCAAGCACAAGGCTGGCCTGAGCTACATAGTGCGACCCTGCACCGAAAAACTAGGGCCGGGAGTTTGGCTCAGTGGTGTAAGCGCCTGTCTGGAAAGCGTGAAGCTGTGAGTTTGATCCCTGTTGCCGCAAAAAAAAAAGAGAATTCCTACTTGTACTGCCTAGAAGGCTAGGGCACCCTTCAGAACAGCATCATCCAGTAATTTTTAGGCCCCTCATGTTTCTTCCCTTTACTTCCCCATTCCACTCCCAAATTGTAGTGAATCATGGTCAGACTATGCCACATTCCCACCTAAAACTATAAACCTAGACTAACCAGCTCAACCTTTTTTCTAAAACTAGGGTTGAACCCAGGACCTTTGCACTGAGCTACATTCCCTACTTTTTCTCCAGTTTTTCTTTTCTTTTCTTTCTTTCTTTTCTTTTTTCTTTTTTGAGTATGGGTTCTAAATCGAGTGAAAACTTGCAATCTTCCTGCCTCAATCTCCCAAGTGCTGGGATTGCAAGCATGCGACACCACGCCTTGCTAAAATCTCCACTTTTTAAAAAGTAGGGCTCAGAGCAAAACTCCAGACCTAGAGGAATTTGTTCCGATGGCATGGTGCGCCCCAAGTCCCTTTGTGTCTAACTCACAGGTCTCTCTGGCTTCATTTTCCCTTCTTGCCCCTTTGTATTCCACATGCCACTCACATAGCTTCAAGTGTTTCCCAGCTA
The DNA here is from genome assembly GCA_004363535.1 of Dasyprocta punctata. NCBI lineage: Eukaryota > Metazoa > Chordata > Mammalia > Rodentia > Dasyproctidae > Dasyprocta > Dasyprocta punctata. The sequence goes on along the minus strand of RJWM01012835.1, from coordinate 45,960 downwards.
TACAGTGCTCCATTTCAGATCTCCCTGCCTTTAATACCCCATTCCTTCCAACCAACATCCTCTCCACCATGGCATCATTCGGAGGGTCTCTGACTTCTCCAGTGTGCAGTCCTAGCGATACATCCTGTAAACCCCTCCCCAACTGCCTTTCCCCTTCCAGCCCTCAGTTCCTTCTCTGAGATCATTATCACCTGCATTGCAACACACTACAGTCTGCACTTAGCTCTGTCATGGCCCCTAGAGCAATCAGTTACACTTTTTCACTCTCTGTATCTTTCTTTGCAGGTTACAAATCTCCAGAGAAAAAACTTTCTCTGTGAGGATTCACACAAGGGGCCTAAGCCTCAGTTTCCACATCTGTTAAACTGTATATGATGATTATATTACATAGCACATGCAAAAGCAAACAGAATGTGGCACACTGCACACTGAACAAGGTGTGATCAAAATACACAGTGAATGTTTAAATTTTAAAAAAATACGGGAGCTGGGGGTTTAGCTCAGTGGCATAAGCACCTGCCTGGCCAAGAGCAAGGTCACGAGTTCGATCCCCGATACCAAAACAAAACAAAAAAAATTAATACAGTAAAGGACACATTGTCATAATCACCCTCAAAATACTTCTCCTTGCATCAAATTCACTTATCCTAGCCTTCTAGCCACTTTCTGAAGCAGTTCTGGAAGCCCGTTTTGAGAAGCGCCTATATGAAGTGTAATCAAAATAGAATTGTTGCCGAGGGCCATACACCAGAGAAGCAAGCTTGTATAAACACTGTAGGATGTCCTCACCCGCCTTATTCATCGGGTCTGGCACCATGTGACTCCTGGCTGTTCCCCAAAGTCCGAACAACCATGAAAAGTAAACACTTTGAATTGATTTAGAACATGAAGGCGTCCAGGACAGTGCAACTAAAGACACAAAAGAAGACTTCCAGAACTGCTTCAGAAAATGGCAAGAATGAGTATAAGTGTGTCCAAAGTATGGGGAGGCATATCTGAGGAGGATTAACGGCAATGCCATTAATAAATTTTTAAATATTTAAACATTCACCGTATTTTTAAATCATATCTCAGAAACATTCAATGTTTGGGAGATTTGTCTTATTTTGGGGTTTTTTTTTTTTTTTGAGACATGTTCTAGCAAAAACTCAGTGTTTTTTAAAGGACTGTTAAAATCAGCAAATTTCATAGCCAAGGAGAGTGGCACATGGCTATAATCCCAGCACTTAGGAGACCGAGGAAGGAGGATTGAGAATTCAAGGCCAGAGTATGCCACCTAGTGAGTTTCTGTGTGAAAAAAAAGAAAGAAAGAAAGAAAGAGAAAGGAGAACTTCCATAATGTGAACCTAATCTGTCCGCCCTTCATCACTCTGTCCAGACATCTGAGAAAAACAACTTGAAGGAGGAGAGATTTATTTTAGCTCACAGTTTCAGAGGTCCCAGTCCATGGTTAGCTGGCTCCAACACCTCAGGCCGAACCACGGCAGCAGGGTCTCCTGCAGAAAGCCGCTCACCTCGTGGCAGCTAGGAAGCAGAGAGAAGGAAGGGACCGGGACCAGACTCTCCCCTCAGAGGCACCTGACCCCGCGACACACTTCCTCTAACCAGGCTGCACCTCTTCATAACTATGAATTCATCAATTAATCAGTTGATGAGGTTATCGTCCTGCAGACCCAGTCACCTCTTCAGGCCCCAGCTCTGCACAATCCTGCACGGGCCATGAAACCCTCAAAGCGCCAGTCTTTGGGAGATGCTTTGTATTTAAACCACGACACTTGAATCAGGTGAATCAGGCAGAAGCTACTCTTACTGCTCCTTTTATTTCTTTAAGGTCCATTTCATATAAAACTGCTGAGGGGAAAGTTTAAAAGAAATACCTCTCCCATGATAATCAAATATAAATTTCTTTTGAAGCTTGTGTTCTGTTTATAGCCTAACACTCCATATGGTGACCTTTTAGAACCATGCTGTTCAAAAGATCCTAATGCTACACAGCACTTCTGCAAGAGCAGACATGTATGTGATACTTCCCAGAATTTTTATTTTAAGCCAAACAAAGATAAAGCAAAACACCATGATCTCTTGTGCTCTGTTGCAGTACTTTTTAATGGCAGAGCCCAAATTCTTTAAGAGAAGATAATAAAAAAGATAATCGTTCATATTAAGTGCAAAAATTAAGTCTAACATGGGTTCACTAAATTGTGCAAAGGCATATATTGAGATAATGGCACAGTGTGGATAGAAGTTAAGGCTCTGCTGTTTTCATGCTGGGAGAAAAACGATTAGCCAGCCGCTGACGGTCTAGTTTACTTCTCCTATCTCTGTGCTGGGTTGAATTTTTACCAGGGTAACACCCGCAGTGACCCTGCAGTCCTAGTCCACAAAAGAGAGCTGGAGCCAGGATAAAGTATGGAAAGGATCAGGTTGAAGAAAAAAGGTCTGGGGGTCTAGCTTTCAGTGGTTGAACACTTGCCTAGCAGGTGTGAGGCTCCAGGTTGAGTTCCCAGCACTGAAGAAGAAAAGAAGAAAGAAAAGAGTGAGAAAAAAAAAAAAAAGCTAGTGAAAAATAAGTGCTGACTTTCCCCTGTGCTACTTGGCAGTCGCAAACTCTTTCTCCTTTCTTTTGCATGCTGTGGCAAGGCAGCAGCACACTGCGCGTAGCTAAGTCTCCATTACATGGTAGCATGTGCCAGGTAACTGCAAAAAACAAGGGGGAAGACAAGTGAAATTCAGAAAAAAAAATGTTCCCTATGATTTTCAAAAATGAGAAAGGAAAAAAATACCTCAAGGAAGGAAATAGATGAGCACATCGAGAACTGATTTTCTCTCCCCGATTACTTAGGAGAGCTAGGATCTAGGCCCATAAAGCTGCCGGTGCATAGCACAAAATGGTTCAAACTCTTTGGACTTCCCCTTCCTCATCTGAAAAAGCAAGCTTGTTTCTAAATTTCTACGGTTTTGTACAAAGACCTCTTCAGGAAGTAATTTCCCTTTTTCAGGGGAGTAAGAGAGGAAATAAAAAGAAATTTTCTTTGTCCTTTTCAGACTGGGTTTCCCTACGCAGTTCAGGATGGCTTGAACTCACTTTGTAGCCCAGGCTGCCCTCAAACTCACAGCGATTCTCCTGCCTCAGCCTACTGAGTCCTGGGATTACAGGCATGTGCCATCATGCCTGGTCAAGAAACTAGTAACGTTCATATTATGCCAAGTAAATGGCACAAAGGTTTTAAAAGTATGTACTCAAATAGCCTGGGTTTGCGTCTCTGTTCTGCTGCCTAATAACTGTGTGACCTTGGGTAAGTTACCTAACCTCTCTGTGTCTCTGTGTCCTTATCATGACTCTGTACTTCCATCAGTAAGTGGAGCAATGGTATTTTCCCTAAAAGGGAAGGATTAGGTGAGGATTAGGTGATTTTATATATATAATGTGAGGGATTGGGTGATTTTATTATATACAATGCTGTTTACACAAGCAGAACAATAACTGGACAAAATAATTATAAATGCTATTACAAAGATTACTACAATTTAGTAAAATAGACATCTCTTTTTCAAAACAGAGACAACAAAATGAATGAGAAAAACCAAGGCTTCAGAGGGTTGAACTTTTCTGAACTCCATATTCAGTCTCTATTACCCTATATCATTTAACGAAGCAAAAGTCACAGCATTTTGTAGGCAATTAGGAAAATTCTACTAGTTACATAACTACCAGTCAATCAAAACCATCCAATGAATACAGAATAAAGCCTCATCTCAAAACTCCTTAGCTCCTAGCATACGTTTTAGAACTGTACTAGTAGCTAATTTGCCTAGGTAAAGAAATGTCCCAAAGGAATTACTCTTGTGTGCTGAAGTCGATAAATTAGTGACGTCCTCTCTATGGTCTCAGAGGTGCAAATGTCTGCTTGAAATTCTGGACATTTATTAAAGGTACAAATTCCCTATGATGAATGCTGTCATTATGTGTATCTAAAATGTACCTATAAAAAATTGCAAAAAAAAGTGATGGACATTTAAACCTTCACATGGGCAAGTCCATCTCTGGTCAACAGGAGGAGCCTAGTAGAAGGCATTTGTAAATCCTTTCTCTCAAAGGCTGAGGAAAGTTTTTGTAACGGTGGGGCAGGAAGAACAATGTGGACTGCTCCACACTCAGAAATCAAAAACCCAGGTCAAATTCCATTTCAGAGTAAAATCAACCATCACAGACAAGAAAACACAAGCTACAGGAATCACTGAATTAGTTATCATTTTTTAGGGGATAAAATTCAAGAACTCATTCCACTCAAACGGAGTTCATCGGAACTCAAAATTATGGGAAGGGGAAATCCTAAAATAAATCAGCGGTTGCTGAGAGTTCACAGAGAAAAAGAAAAGAGGCTGGATCTTCAAAGAGCACAAGGTATAAAAGGAGAATCCAAAAGTAGTGGAGCTAGTCCAGAAAACTGGTATTTGAATTTAACTCATCTGCTCAACAAATATTTATTCCTTGCTTTTTTTTCCCCCTGCTATTCTGCCAAGAGCTAGTTAGACATTTTGATCAGACAGACATAGCCTTAGGAGAGTTAGAAAGCTAGTGGGAGGAGACAGAGAATACACAAAAAATAAATACATGTAACTATATAGTGGCACTATGACAGATTAAAAGGTGTTTGCACTTAAAACGACACAGTAGAAGGAACCTGCTACTTTAATTAAATCATACGTGCATGCATGCTTCTCTAAGGAGGTGATATACAAGACAAGATCTGACCCTAGAATAGGAGACGCTGGTGGGAAGGTGGCATAAACATGTGAAACAGAAAGCCTTAAGTTTCTGAAGTAAGAACTGATTTAATCACAAAGCTGGCCTGTCCAGGCATGGTGGCACACGGCTGTAATCCCAGTACTCAGGAGGCTGAGGCAGGAGGATCATCACGAGTTCATGGCCAGCTTGCACTGCAAAGTGAGTTCAAGGCCATCCTGAACTGCATAGTGAAACCCTGTCTCAAAAAGACAAACAACAAGCAAAAAGCTGAACTGGATTTTAACTCCACCCTTCCTTAATTGCTTTACTATTCAAAATTTTGGAAAACTATATATAGCATATAACTGCGTGCCTTCCTGCAAAATTATTCATCATTCTAAAATCTCATAAAAACAAACTCAGTAGATAGATTCATCTCTTTCTTACATCATTTTCGAAAATTACGTTATCCCAAACCTACGAAGGAATCTTTCTTAGGGCACGGATTCACCAGACAAAACTGAGTCCTGCCCTCTTGCATGTGAAAGTAGCTTTTCCAGATCTATTGATATCATTGGCTTTTGTCCAAGACTTTATGCTCCACCGAAATTAAACACTAAAACGAGCATGTTTAACTCTAGTATTTAATGTAGGAGAAATGGCAACGTGGCTTGTCAGTTTTGAGATTCAAGGGTGAATTTTAAATCATTAAATTTACAGTTAATCCCACATAACCCCACAAAAGATCTCCTTTCAGTGCTACAAATGTAAGTGAACAAATAAAACGCACGTGCAGCAAAGTAAGGAGAATAAATAATAGCAAAGCAGCACGATGGTGTATGTGTGCTTCGACAGATAATAGAGACTGCTTCGAAGGCCTTGTGACATCTTGACGCGTTGCCTAATTTGGCCAGCAGAGGGCGACGTGTGAGTCGTCAGGAACCACATGTAGCCACACCCAGATCATGGTTGCTTATTATCCAACTGCCTCTTCTCTGAATTCTCAAAAAACTCCAAATGAGAAATTCTTGTCCAAAAAAAGGCTGATTTTTAAAAAAATTGAGGTAAAATTCGCATAAACATAAAACCAACCATTTTAGGTGGACAATGAAGGGGCATTTACCATACTTACCATGTTATGCGACTGTCCCCTCAGTGTGGCTCCAAACCGAAGCAATGCTCATATTTTATACAAAGAGCTTACAAAATCGCAGCCTGTTCTGTCCTCCTCGCTCTGTCACATTCCCAGGTCTGTCTCCACCTGCACGATGTTAGCAGTGCCCCCGCGCATTCCCCAGTCAGACCTCTTCCCCACACAATTCCAAGAACCTGATCCAGGCTTAAAAATTACAAGTTCGAAAACCAAAAACACCTCAATTCTCTAGTTTTTCCTGTAGGCACTGTACAGTTGCAGCCAACAGCCAGGATGGGGGACTGTTTTTTAAAAATTCCATACGTTTTTATGTTTGTCATTTCCCAGCAAAGAAGTTAATGAATTAGTTTAATTTAAATAGTCACAAAACGGAAATGAACAACGTGCTCCACCAAAACCCTTCAGTCTTTGATGGGAAATTTAAGGGTAATTCTAGGTTAGCACGAGAGCCAAGATTTTAAGGGCACCATGTCAATTGGTAAGATAACTTTCAGCAGAACTAAACAGTGAATAAAAGCATACGGTTTACAACCTAAATCCACTTTCTACAAGAATTTAATCTACTTCATGGGGTCTTGGCCCAGGGAAGGGTAAAAAAATGCCAAACTGGAGGGGGTGGGGGATTGTGCTGGTGACTCGAAATCAGGAGGGAGGGAAACAGCGAATGAGGCCGGTTCCGCCCTAACAAAGAGGCAGAAACTGTGTCTCAACAGCCACCAAATCCAGTTCAGGGCGGTTTGAGCCAGTTTCTGAGCTGGACTGAGAACAACAGCCTCGGCTGAGACATCACTAGGGTGAAACAGAAAATGCAAAATGGATTTCGCAGAAAGAACTGGATTTGTCCTGGACTCGCTGGAGCCTAAAGCAGTTTCCTTTAGTAGCAAAGTCAGATAAAATACAAGGCCTGGAGCCGGAACAGTGCCCTGTTGCAGGAGGGAAAAGCACAGAGCATGGCCTCTGTGCCAGAATCCAGTCCGCATTTTCCCTCTCGCTGCTCCTAATTATGGCTGGTGAGGGAAAAAGGGCCTCAGGGTATCAGTTTTCAGAGAGAGCTGGCTGCGGTGTTGGGGGAGGGGAGGCAAGGGCGACGTGTCTGGGTGTTTTAATGTGTGTGCGCGACGGGGGGAACGCAGGAGAGGGTCTGAAGGAGAGGGAACCGCACTTCACACCCTGCAGTTCACACCACCTCTGCACACCTTGCCTGCCTTATTGCCCAACCTCAGAACCCTGCGCCTTGCATGCAATCGGCCCTTGTGCAACCTTTGACCAGACCTCCCTGGGCCCTGAGCATTAACTGACAGTCCATGTGCTCGATGCTGTCCACATGTTCTTAACATCTGTGTCCAAAAAACACGCATTCGCAACGAAGCGACACAGCAGTATTAGGTAATGCTGAGATGATAATTCTGCCCTCGCCTCCCCTCCCCCAGAGGCCAGAACCTCCTGACAACCGATCAGTCCCACCCTGGAGGGCTTTCTCCTCATCTGAGCTGTGGTCGGCAGCTGTCTAGGGTGTGCACCTCCTGCGGCCAAGTTCGGCTCAGTCTTCCCAGGCCAGTTACAGCCTAAATCCCTGTTTTAAAAAAAAAACTCCAAAAGCTTCCTAGGAGTTGTGCACACAGCCCGGGTCGGCCTGGGAGTTGTGGGGGCGGGGACAGGGGAACGGAAAAGAGGGCATTTTCTTTTTCCTGAGTGTCCAAAATGTTCAGAAGCTTCCAGAGTCACCAGGTGAGTACCTCCAGATTCCAGATTTCTGAGCCTTGGAAGCAGCCCTGGTGTAGGAAGAGCGGGGTGGGCGCCGTGGTGCTTTCAGATCTCACAAACAGTTGCTCTACGTCTGCGGGGTGTGGGTTTCAGAGAGCCTGATGGGGGACAGAGGAGCGGGTCAGGCTGGAAGATGTCAAAACGCTGTTTCATTCGGTTTACCATGATATGGATGGGCAATCGGAACACAGCCCACTTTGCATTATTTATGTGCGACATTCTATCGTACAGGAAACACCACTGGCATGTTCTATTCGAGGCTTATTAGACAAATAAATTATTCATGAAGCACTTAAGTATATATTAATCTTATTAACGGTTAGACCTGGGCTGCTATGAACAACGCTGGGCTTTTTGTTATTTGGGTTTTTGGCTTTTTGTTTTTTTTTTTAAGTAAAGGGCAATGTTTCTTCCCACTTGAAGATGTTAGTAAGCTAGAGGAGATAATAACAGCAATAATCATAACACCGAGCTGATTATGAGCCAGACAGTACCACATGTTTTGTATCTTACATGATCTAGTGCCGTGAATCTGAGTTAGGTTATTTTCGCCCCCATTTTAGAAATGAGAATGAAATTTGGAAAGATTTTGCTCACATTCATTATATGTCTACAATATAGCAGGCAAATATTGTGACGTCAAAGTCCTTGCTTTTCAAACTGGTACCTTACGGCCACCTCCTTGACAAATAGTTATAAACTCTTTTTTCAGATCCTACTATGCGTCAGTGTACTTCGAGCTGCGGGGCAGGTGGGGTCCCAGCATCAGGGATGGAATTGGTTCAGTGATGAGAAGGTGGTTCCTGCCTTCAACAAGCTTTCGATCTAATGGCTTTTTTTCTTTTTTCTCTCCGAGGATAATTCAGCAATGTCTGGCAAAGAGCTGCCCTTTTTTTTTTTTTTTTCCTTCCTCCTCTGGGCCTCAGAGGCCACGCGAGGGAGAGTTTGGAATTTCCCTGGCGTCCCGGAGCCATGCGGGAGGAGCACGTGAGGGCGGGCTGACCTAGTAACAGCGAGCTGCGCGGGCTGCACTGGAAAGGGCAGGGCGGGGCCTCTGGGGAGCGTCGCCATGGCAACTAGCCCGCACACCCGAACCACTACTCCAACACGGAAAACAGCTCCAGGGAGCTTTCCCTAGATAATCCCCGCGGCCTGTCGGGCGGGAATGCACAAAGGGGATTCTTTCTCTGTAGAGAAATGGTTCTTTACAAGGCCCGGAACAAAGGGAAACATTTGTTGGGTAGGATCTGTCTTTGTGTTGGTTTGGAAGAAAATCAACAGAAGTACGGTTACTTAGTTCTTTTCCATTATACACAGGAAAAGAACCTGCTTTGTTCCTCAGGATTTTTTTTTCAATAATACTTGTTGTAATTTTTCTTTTATATCCCCACTTTATAGATGAGACATTGGTAAGGGTAAATGGACCTGTAAAACTATAGTCGAAAATGAGAGTGTCCTCCTGAGCTTTGTGAAGGTGATACCGGGTTTGTCTGTTTTATGACACTGCCACCACATTCTTGAGGAGACTGGGTGTCCACGTGCCCCGGGCCCCGGGAGCCAGGAGCACGCGCTGGGCTCTGACCGCTCAGCTCTGCGGGCTGCCACTCGCCCCTCCCCCGCGCGGGGCCGCGGCCCCCAGAGGAGGAGGAAGAGGAATGCGGAAGGCATTCCAGCAACCTCCACTCCGGCGAGTTAGAAAACTCCTGCGAAGTGGGCAGACGGGAGCTAACCAACAACTGCACCCCTCCAGGCTTCCGACCGATTTGATCCACAGCCTGCGAAGTGGGCAGACGGGAGCTAACCAACAACTACACCGCTCCAGGCTTCCGACTGATCTGATCCACAGCCGGTCTACACCCTGCTCACGGACTCTTCTCCTTAGCTCAGATGAGCCAATTTGTGACCTCTGTCAAGATGAGCGCAGGCCCGCGATGGCCAGTCGCCACCCGCAGGACCAGGACGACCACAGTTACTGTAAACTCAATAACAAATGATTTTCCCTACGTGTCTACATTTACACTTAATGTAATTTTGTAGCGGGGTTTATAGACTGGAAAAGGTAAGCGCTCAACTACTTCTTGATAATGGAAGTCCTGCTTCTGGTGGAGGAGCCAAATTCATCATAAAGGCCACAAAATCAAAACAAAATTGATCTGCACCTCAACAATAGCACTTTTGTGCAGTGGAGAAGGAAGGAAAATGGGTCACACCCTATCAGAGGTAACTGTATTGGAATGCCAGAGGAGCGTCAAACAACACTTTCACCCCTCCCTGGAGATTTTTCTCCCCTAAAGTCACTTAGTGATAGCAAGTGTCACCCCCACAACCCCAAAGGAACGAAATTGAAAACCACTCCCAGAAAGCCCTTATAAGGAGTTAATTGGATCAACTATTCCTACTAAAGGAAGGTCTGAGTTTCCTTTTCCAGTTACTTATATTTCAAAAGATGCCACTAGCTTATCCTGCTTTAAGAAGTCAAAAAAAAAAAAAAAAAAAAAAAAAAAAAAAAAAAAAAAAAAAAAAAAAAAAAAAAAAAAAAAAAAAAAAAAAAAAAAAAAAAAAAAAGAAAAAGAAAAGAAAAAGAAAAAAAGGAAAAGAAAGAAATGAAAAGGAAAAAGTCACGGCATGGTGGGAAATGCACTCAGAAGGCTGAGGCTGGAGGATTGCTGTGAAGTCGAGGGCAACCTGGGCTACATAAGTGAGTTAAAGGCCAGAGTGCACAGCACAGCTAGACCTTGCTCAAAAAAAAAAAAAAAAAAAAAATCAAAGCACTAAGTCTCTTTTCTTTTTTTGCTATGCTGGAGTTTGAACTCAGGCTTTTGCACACATGGTAAGTACTCTACCAGTGGCCAAATTCCCATCCCAGTTGATCTTTGTAGTGCATTTTAAAAGACTCGTGTATTGTTGGAAGTTGCTAAAATACAGTGACATAGATTCCTCATTCCCAGAGTTTAATCCTTGTAATGTTTGATATTCATTCTACAGTTGTGAATACTTCTAACAACCAGGCACCATGGTACTATTTACTATGCTAGGCTTGTGAATTTAGAAAAATGCAAGCAGCATGGAAACTACTTTCAATGCAGTTACAGGCTCAGAGAGAAGACACAGGAAATCAGCTATTACAGAGTGAGATGACGCGCTTTGTAAAGACGAGCAAGAGAATGTGCTGTGGGAGAACGGCAGAGGGACCAGAAAAGCAAAGCGAGCATGGGTAGACCAGAGGCAGCCGGAGAGCGGCTCAGAAAAGAGGTGGAAAATGAGATTAGTGAGCCAGAATTATATTAGGGTTAGAATCAGAAACTGAGTTTTCATTCCAGATTTATCTAAAGGTCAGTCATCAAACAAATAAGATTACAAATGATAATGCAAAGTAGGTAACCTCGAGGCCTGTAGTTCTCAACTTCTTTAGGAGTCTTTCAAGACCTGAAACACACTAACCACCCTTTAGAACTGATGTGTTTCTTTAGCCAGGAAGCTGTTGTGTGGTTTATTACAATAATAACCACTCCACAACATGAAGAATACTGAGAAAAAGTGAGCTTTTAATGGGTAGATTGCAACATCCAAAGTGCTGTAAAATTTCAATGCAAGTTTAGTATTACTAGCAAAATCACATTAAGACCCACATAGCAGCTGCACTTAGACACATGATGCTGAGTCAATATTAATGTTTTCACTGAAGTTTCCAAGTCTGTTCAGACCTGTCCACACATGCTAAGATCTTATACCAGCAATTAAGCTAGGGCCTGTGCCTGTGCCGTACACTGTAAATCCAATCTACTTAACTATTTTGGGCTTAAAGAGCAAAGACATCCCTTAAGAGATCTGGGGCAAAGTAGGAAGTGGAGAGTGGAAAAACACCATTACACTATGTTAGGGTTCTCTTTGCAAACAACTTTTTGTTTTTCTCCTTGCATTAGTTTGTTTTATGTTGTTATGAAAAAGTACTGGGTGCCAGGTGACTTATCAAGTAGAGATGTTTATTTGACTTGTGATTCTACTGTCCAAATGCATAAATCTAGTGACCTGGCAGGTAATTCAGATACATCATGACATAGTGCAAAATCAGGAAGAAAATCAGCCACACGCAGGAGGAAGCAAGCACGTGGGGCAGACACCCTTTATAACCACCCACTCTCGAGAATGAATTCACTCAAGCAAAACCAGCATTCCATTTATGAGGGCGGAGTTCCTCAGTGGTTAATCTTGAGTGTCAACTTGATTGAATTGAGAATGCCCAGGAAATTAGTAAAACACAAATCTGGGTGTGTCTTTGAAGGTGTTTCCAGAAACAGGCGTGTGAAGCACCAAACCTTTCAGGGAAACCTGTCCTAAATGTAGGTGGCATTGTCCAATTGGCTGGGACAGAACATGCTATTCTCTCTCTCTCTCCCTCACTCTCCCTCACCCTCTCCACCTTCTTCACTTGCTCCTCTCTCCTCTTCCCCTTCTTTCTGTTTCCCTACCTGCTATGACTTAAGACAGCCTTCCTCCACCATGCCACCATGCCCTTCCATCAGGTCTCAAAGCAATGGAGCCAACGCTCCATGGACTGAACACTGAAACTATGAGCCAGAAACAGTATTTCCTGCTTTAAGATGATTTGTCTGAAACATTTTGGCACAGTGCTGGAAAGCTGATACACCCATGTCCTAAAGGTACTATGACTACAACACAATCACATTGTGGATCGAGCTTCTGGCTCATGAACTTTAGAGCACATCCAAACCATAGCCCCCCTGTTGACTAGGTCATCCTCAGTGATGTTCACCAAATATTTCTAGGTCTCTGAGTTTTGGTCATCATAATATTGTATTACTTTATCTCTTCGAGGTTAGGCATTTCCTTTGGCCAATAAAATAAGAAAGGTAGCTGGGTATAATGACATGTGCCTGTAATTCCAGCACTCCAGGGGGCTGAGACACTGTGTATAATTGCAAGTTTGAACCTACTCTGGAAAATTTAGTGATACACTGCTCAAAATATAGCTCAGTGTGAAGGCCCTGGTTCAATCCTCAGTACAGAAGAATGAATAAGTAAACAAATAGAGATATGTGTCACTTCCAGGACAAGGACTTAGGTTTCAATGAACAGTTGGCTGCTTTCCTCCTCCACTGTTGTCGAGATCAAAGGAATAGATATTTAGTTGATACTGCTTTCAGTCAGAGGCTCCATGCCAAGGCAAACTGGATATTAATATGAGAGAAACAAACTTTTTTATGAGCTAAGTCAGTGAGAATTTGATATAACCTGTGCTATCTTGATTAAGTCACCTTTTAATATTCCTTATCCTAATTCTCGTGTGTGTATGTGTTTTGTTTTGGGTGGTAGGGATTGAATCCCGGGTCTTCACACTGAGCTACATTCCCAGCCCTGTTTAATTTTTTTATTTTAAGACAGGTTCTCACAGTCACTTTAGCACTTGCACATACTGGGCTCAAGCTTTTTGAGCTCCCTGCCTCAGCCTCTCAGGGTGCTAGGATTACTTGCATGTGCCACCATGCCCAGCTCCCTATCCTAACTCTTTTTTTTGGTACCAGGGATCGAACTCACAACCTCGAATCTGCCAGGCAGGCGCTTGTGCCACTGAGCTAAATACCTGGCCCTATTTTTTTGAGACAGGGTCTCACTATACAGTTCAGGCTGGTCTTGAACTCACTTTGTAGCCCAAGCTGGTCTCGAACTCACAATTGTCCTGCCTCAACCTCCCAAGTACTGGGTTTACAGCACCACACCCAGCTCCCTATCCTAACTCTTAACAGGGGCCTTATTCCCTACATGGTCCTCTGCCTCAGAGAAAGCAGATTCATCTCCAGCCCCAGGGGTAGATCTTTTTCAGCACAAATCAATTGCAGTAATGCTATTCTTACTGTAATTCACTTAGTGATTGGAATATGACCAAGTCTGCCTGACAAAATGGGGGAGGGGTGGAGTTTGTCAGGAAGTCTCAGAAAATGAGAAAGACAGGACAAGAACTCACTCTATTTTGTGGATTGAAGAGTCACTCAATTCCATAATGCAAAATAAAGCCATATCTTTTCTCCTCTGAATGTCGTTACATGTAGGTGTGGCATTAATTATGTATTGCTATGCAATAATTTACAACAAGTAATTTGTATAACTATTATCTCCCACTTTCTGTAAGTCAGGATTTTTTTTTTTCTGTACCAGAAATAGAACCCAGGGCCCCACACATGCTAGGCAAGAACTCTACCACTGAAATACATCCCCAGCCCTTTTTTAATTTTTTTATTTTGAGAGGGGTCTTGCTAAACTGCCCAGACTGGGATCAAACTTGGGATCCTCCTGCCTCAGCCTCCCAGAGTGCTAGGATTACAGGCATGAGCCACCATGTCCAGATTGAAAGATCTGCCTCCAAGGTGGCTTATGCACATGGCTGTTAACATCGGTTCTCAGTTCATTGCTGGCTACTGACAGAAGACCTCTGTCACTTGCTATATAGGTCTCTCCATAGGATTACTTGTGTAGGTGGCTTTTGCTAGAGAGTGAATAATCCAAAAGAAAAAGCAAGCAGGAAACCACAATGCCTTTATGTCTAATTTTAGGAGCAAGAGACTAGGCTTTCTTCCACATTCTATTCATTAAAAGTGAATCACTAAGAACAGCCCACATTTAAAAGGAGAGGAATGAGGCCTCACTTTTGCAGGGAGGGAAAACTATTAAACAACTATTGGACATATTTTAAAGCGCCACAGGAGGAAGTGCTGTGGCCGCATTGAGAGGGCTCAGCCTAAAGGTAAATCCTCACACTGAGGAAGCAGGACAGACACAAAAAGAACATGTAAGACTGATCTCACCATGCCTAGAATATATCCTCCAATACTAGTTATTTGGGAAAAAGTACATTTCTTTCCTTACCATTTCAGCCTGTTTGAGGTAAAATTTGCTAATATTTGTAGCTAATGATGATAATCTACATATCTAATTATCACTGTATATTGCAAATTAACCTGTAAGTCAGTATGTAAATATAAATTATAATGTCCTCAATTCTAAATTATGAAAATTGTGCAAGGCCGGCCTGAACTACATAGTGCGATCCTGTATCAAAAAACTGGGGCTAGCGCACGCCTTTAATCCCAGCACTCGGGAGGCTGAGGTAGGCAGAGCGTTGTGAGTTCGAGGCCGGCTTGGGCTACAACGCGAGCACAAGGCTGGCCTGAGCTACATAGTGCGACCCTGCCTCAAAAAACCAGGGCCGGGAGTTTGGCTCAGTGCCTTAAGCGCCTGCCCTGGCAGGCGCGAGGTTGTGAGTTCAATCCCTGGTGCCACAAAAAAAAAAAATGAAAAATAAAAAGCTGGGGCTAGCAGTTTGGCTCAGTGGCTTAGCACCTGCCTGGCAGGCATGAGGTTGTGAGTTCAATCCCCGGTGCCACAAAATAAAATAAATTATGAAAATTATGTATGTATAAAACTTCATTTAATTATACATGCACATATACATGTATGTATATAAAACTGCTTCCTATATGATAAAAGTTGATGCAAGTCTTTCTTAAATTATTATGTAATCTCAAAGTAATTTGATTACTTTTAGAAATCTCGGGTTATTTCTTTTCTTTAATTTTATTTTAAAGAGGAAAAAATAAAACAAAATTTCAAAACAAGATGAGAGTAGGGTAAACAATGGTTAACACATTGCATATTGTTATCTTTAAATTAGTTACTCAGAGCAGAAGATATAGGCATTTAATTTTTTTCTTTACAGACATATGCCACCTAACCCAGCTGTTTTTTTTTTTTGTGTGTGTGTGTGTGTGTGTGGCACCTGGGATTGAACTCACAACTTCATACCTGCCAAACAGGCACATAAGCCACTGGACCAAACTCTTGGTCCTAGTTTCTTGAGGCAGGGTTGTACTGTGTAGCTTAGGCTGGCCTTGTGCTCTGTTGTAGCCCAAGCCCGCCTCAAACTCACAACGCTCCTCCTACCTCAGCCTCCTGAGTGCTGGGATTAAAGGCTTGCACCACCACACCCAGCTTTGTTTTCTTTTAATTCTTCCTCCTCCTCTGCCTCCTCCACCTCCTCCTCTTCTTTTCTTTTTCCTCTTCTTCTCCTCCCACCCCTCCCCCCTCCCCTCAGCCATGAGATTTTTTATTTTGTTGTTTAGTAACATTTTTAAAAATTTATACATAAGGGGTACTAAAATATCAAGACTTATCAGTAGCTCAAGGACACTGAGCCCTTTCTTGGAATATATTTTCATAGCACTAGGAAGAAGTCATAATCTATGTAAATTCATGCCAGAAATTCTTTCTTTCAGGCAGATATCTTCTGGAATAAGACAGAAATTTGTCCACTTGTCTTCCAAACAGATTAAAAGAATCATGCCCTGTTATTTCACTATGGGTGAACTATTATATAGATTTCTGTATCGCAATATCCAGTTAGGAAACCAAAAACTACTCTAGGTATTTCAACCAGAAGAAATTTAAATAAAGGAATTAGTAATCTGGAAGCCTGAAGAAGGGCACATTACTCAATGAGCAATACCTACTACTATGCCTGGGTTGGGGAAGCAAACTCATGAAGCAGAGGCTAAGGATGTGTACAACTGAGGCTTCTGTTATTGGCACTCAGAAGCCTGCAGAGGCAGGGCTCAGACTTGTCCCTGCTACTGTTTCCTATTCTACCAGTGTTATTGCCATCTCCACTTTTATCACTGGTGCACAATCTTCACTGCTTAAACTGCTGGCAACAACTGCTACTTCAACTGCCCAAAACTGTAAGAAGAAAGTCACATCTCACCTCCTCTTTCGCTTTAATCACCTTCTTCTGGAAGAATCTGACCAAAATCAGCTGTTAAATGTAGGTTACATAATCCAATCACCTAACAACACACAGCAGAGCATAGCAGTTTGAGAATGAAAGTTAAGAACACATATAATAAATAATGTGATATATGCCTATGACCCAGAACTCTGAGAAGCTGAGACAGGAGGATTGCAAGTTTCACCTCAGCCTGGGCAACTTAGTGGCACACTGTCTGAAAATTTAAAATATTTTTTAAAATGTTATTGGTCAAGGAGATGTAATTAACTTTCTCTGATAAGACCTAAATTGGAAATGAGAACAAAAAATTAGAGAAGCTGTCAGTTACTAATCAAGTCCTAATTATGTTGAACTTTGTCACAGGGAACATATTGTATTGTTTGGCTTCCTGGAGTATATGTAGAGATAGTGGTTTAACTTCCTAAAAGTTTTATATCCGGCTGCCTTCCTGGGATAGTTATTGTAAGAATTACTGATTTCCTGGACAGGTTGTTGCCTGTTACCGTGTAAGGAAAGGATAACATTTCTTTACCCTTTATGTTCTGTACCTGGGTCCTGCAAATAAACTGGCAAATGATAGACAAGCAAGAGAAAATTGTACAACTTTATTTGATATTAACACTTTTATAAGATGGGAGGTCTTCATAGAAAGCAGAAACCTCGAAAGTGCTTTAGACTCAGGGCTTACATTCTGTTTTTAAAAAGATTGATACACGATGGACATGTGACTAGACGAAAGAAAAGAAATTTTGGCTTCTAGGGGTGATTAATTGTAGAAAAGTAGGCCGGGCGTGGTGGCATATGCCTATAATCCCAGCACTCGGGGCCGGGGGGTGGGGGTGGGCTGAGGCAGGAGGATTGCTGCGAGGTCAAGGCCATCCTGGGCTACAAAGTGAGTTCAAGGCCAGCCTGAACTGCATAGAGAAACTCTTGTTTCAAAAAGAGCAAAACAAACAAACAACAACAACAAAAAAATATTGTGTAAAAGTGACGAGGAAATATATAGCAGAAATAATGGAATATCAGGTTTGTATTACTAATGTTTGTGCAGAGGTATCTCACACCAACTTCCCGTTTCCAGTGGCAAGAGGGTTCCCTTTGCTGGTACTAGAAGGGAACCTTTCTCATGGAAAATTCATGCTCTGCTTTTAGGCAGACAGAGAGTATTTGTTCTTTCTCAGTTACCTTCACTTCAAAACAATCAGTAAGGTAAAGCACTGCTTTTTATGGTAGCATGTGTGATCTCTTTCATAGATTCTGCTTTTACATATGATCTGGTCATTGTCCATTTGATGTAGACTTGAGATCACACTCCTGACACAGATAGCTCTAGTAGGCCTACTTCAAAATGAGGCAGTGGTAATTTACTTACTTTATGGTGATTAATGATTCTTTTGAAAAGTACTGAGGCTAAATTAAATAATAAAAAGACTAAAGCAATATAACCAAACTAATTTCCCCTAAGATATGAAGAGGCAAAAATGGCCACTTTATAATCCTGCAAGTGGTATTTGAACTTCCCTGAGTTAATACCTGACATTTCATATGTGTGTCTCTAATAGGGAGAATTTCTTACTTTTTTCTTTTCTTTTCTTTTTTTTTTTTTTTTTTTCCTTTTGCGATAGGGTCTCACTATGCATTCCAAACTGACCTTGTACTCACTGTGTAACCCAGGCTGGCCTCAAACTTGCGTCAATCATGCCTCAGCCTCCCAAGTGCTAGGATTACAGACACATACCACCATGCCTGGAAAGGCAGAATTTCAAACAACAAAATGGGATTTAGCCAATTATTAGGGACAGGAGTACTTTCCCCATAACTGGGCTGTCTTAGGCTTGATACTTTCAGAAGCAGATCTTAAACAAAATATGTGAATGCACAGCTCAGCTGTGTAAGCTCCTGCCTGGCAAGTGTGAGGTCATGAGTTCGATCCCTGGTACCCACCCACCCCAAATGTGAATGCAAGTACTTTGAGAGGCAATCCTAAGAAACATTCACTGATAAGGAAAAGGAAAGTAAAGCAGGGAAATAAAAGAACCCTAGATTAGTTACATTAATTAGCAAGTTACCACTGGATGCAACTGAGGCTCAGTCATGCTGGAGACCTCTGAGAGCTGTCACACCTGACGGGGAGAGGAAGCTGGGGTATTTCTCCTCTAACTCCTACCTGGCATTAGTTCATCATTGCTCCCAGCAGTGTTACCTCTTCATTACTCTGGACTTGCTGTGCCCCTGGGCTAAGAGAAAACCCTCAAGAAAAGAAAAGTCATGTGCTGGCAATAAGAATGCTGTCTCATGTATGGAAATGGTCAGTGTTGTGGGCATGTGAGCACCATATTGATGGTGTCATCAACACTGAGAATCTCTATAAAGGACCTTGATCTAAAAGAATCCAAAAGGACATCACAGAATTGTGGTACTGCCTACCTTTCTCTGTTCCCTTTGAGTGTGTGTTTAGTAAATCCCAAACATGTTTTATAGGTCTGATTTCATTTTCATTTATGCTCCAAGATCAGGCTTTGACCCATCCTTTTGTTCTTTCAGAATTGATAGTTGGTGAAATACTTAAAAGTCTCTATTTCAGTAGCTGATATGCTGAGGTTGTGGCAATTATTTTTTCTTAGCTTTAAAATATTACTACAACAACTGGTGCAACCACTGTGGAAAGCAGTGTGGAGATTCCTCAGGAAGCTAGGATTAGAGATCCCATTTGACCCAACTATCCTGCTTCTGGGCATTTTCCTAGAAGAACTGAAAACATCATACCACAGTAATATTTGTGCACCCATGTTTATAGCAACACAATTTGTAATAGCCAAATCTTGGAAACAACCCAAGTGTCCATCAATCAAGGAATGGATAAAAAAGATGTGGTATTTTTATACAACGGAGTACTATTCAGCTATCAAGAAAGATTGCATTGAGACTTTTATAAGTAAATGGACATGACCTTAGACCATATTCGTAAGTAAGATAAATCAAACTCGCATGTGTAAATACCATATTGTCTCCCTAGTTAAGAAACTGAAACAGTGTATATGATCCAAAATCTACAATAAATTCTGTGTAAGGGTAAGAAACTGCTCAAACAGCAAAAGTAATTGGGAAAGGGGAAAAGAGAAAAGAAGGAAGGGAAAAGGAAAAAGACATAACTCTCTATATATGTATATGTAAGGTATCTAAAATTACTATACTACTGAATGTATTAGTTATTGAGAAAGAACAGTATAATACTCATATGATTAGATTAACTTTATATGTCTATATCTGTTAATCTAAACAACTGGTGTTTAAGGTAATTGTTATGGTTTATACACTGTGTCAACTTGAGAAGTCTAGAAGCATAAATAAGTAACTCAGCAGCTCTACATCCTGGGGTGTAGAGCAGAAGCAGTTACCTGTTCATTGTGTCAATTTGAGAAGGTCAGAAGTTTAACTGAGAGACTCAGCAGGGAGCCAGGGTTCTTACTTTGTAAATATCCTCATCCTGTGCAAAGGAAGGCAAGGAGATTTGTGAATGCTACACCCACCCTGGGGGTGGGTGGTCCTGTGTACAATATAAGGGAGGAGAAGAGGCTTGCCCTTGCCCCTTTTACTCTGCCTGCTTTTGCTTGGCTGTTGCCTTGAAGTGTTGCCCCAGTGCCATGCCACCCTGCCTTGGAGTCAGCTGATTATGGGCTGAAACCTCCAAAAACTGTAAGCTAAATAAACCTTTCCTTCCCTAATTTTGCATGTCAGGTATTTTGTCTCAGCAAGCAGTGAAAAGTAACCAAGACAGTAAGGATATGTAATATTACAACCATGGTTAAGTTCCTGTCATCTTGTTTTGTAAACCTATAATGTTACTGTTTTGGATTTGCTGTTATCGTTTGTCTCTTTTGCTTTCTATCTTTCTTTTCTGTGTATATTACTACAACAACATGATCAACAACAACAACAATGGACCTTAATCCTTGCCTGAAGTGAAACTGTGCCTGCCCAGGGATTTAGCTTTTAGGGACCTTAAATGGAAAAACACAGATAGACCATTGATAAAACTGATCCTTTCCAAAGCTATTAAATAAACTCTGGTGATGCATTAGCAATTTTTATTGCTTATTGCTCTTACATCAAGGTTGTCTTTCAGATAGCATGATTGACTTTAAACACACACAAAAAAAAACCCCAAAGCAATAAGGGAAATGAATCAGAGTAGATATCCTGGGGAGTGGAGGTATATTAAGGTACAGTGATTAAGCTTTGAGGTCTAGCAGGAGGCACATAGGGGTATAAATTTGGCTACACAGGAAGAAAGGAAGGTGGGGTATGGCTAAAACTGATTGGGAAAGGAGTCAGGACAAGAGCCCAGGATGCATGTGCAGAGGAGTTCGCGGAACCTGGCATTGGATTTCTCATAAGAAGTTGAGAAGGTTTTCAATAGGATGGCCTAGACCTGCC
This sequence comes from Dasyprocta punctata, assembly GCA_004363535.1. Lineage (NCBI taxonomy): Eukaryota > Metazoa > Chordata > Mammalia > Rodentia > Dasyproctidae > Dasyprocta > Dasyprocta punctata. Next base: position 25,080 of record RJWM01012835.1, on the reverse strand, counting down.
ATCAGCCTAAGGAATGAGTGACAATAAAGGACAATCCATACTGAATTTCTGCCACCATATTCCCTCTTGCATGGCAGTCCACCTTCACATTCTAGGGTGTACTTCTTTTCCCAATTTACTTGGCCCAAACTTGCTCTGCAGAGCCTCTTTTCCTATTTTTAATAAAACTTTGCTATCACTTGTGCTTGTCTGGAAGAATTCTTTGCTCAGGATAGAAAAAACCTAGAAACCAACTCCAGAAGGAGACCCAGCACCTCCAAACCTGGTACAACCACTTACTTGCCACACAACATTGAGAATATTACTTAAGTTCTTTAAACAATTTTCCAGGTCTGTGAGAGAGATGATAACAGTGCCAACTTCTCATGTTTCTTGAAAAATTTGACAGGATAATATATGGGATCCTATTGGCATAAATTGATTTACATATATCATACAACTCAATGTATCAGTCAGGGAGAGAACTGAGCCACTACAAGTGTTACTAGGTGGGGATTTCTATTTTTAATGGTGTAAGGGTGCAAGTAGGTTTGCTCCTACTCTTAAGAGTTCAATAATTAAGTCTGCCAAAATAAACTGACAGTAAACAGATTAATAGGAGAAAAGGCATATAAATTTATCACATGCACAGAGGCATCACAAGAATGAAAAGTGAGCCAGGTGTAGTGGTGCACACCTATAATCCCAGAACACAGGTGGCTGAGGCAAGAGGATTGCTGCAAGTTCCAGGCCAGCCTGGGCTACACAGTGAGTTGAAGGCCAGTCTGAAACACATAGTAAGATCTTGCCTCAAAATAAACAACCAAAAAGAAAGAAAAGGAAAGAGAAAAGAAAAGAAAAGAGAAGAATGATCAGTGTGTGATGGCATAAATCTATGATCCGAGCACTCTGGGAAGCTAAACAGACAGATCACAAGAGCCCAGTCTGGGTAATTTAGCAATTTAACAAGACCACATCTCAAAAAATAAAAAATAAAAAGATCTGTCTCAAAAATAAAAAATAGGCTGGGTGTGGTGGTGCTTGCCTGTAATCTCAGCATTCAGGAAGCTGAAGCAGGAGGATCATTGTGAATTCAAGACCAGCCTGAACTGAGTACCCTTAATCCAATGAAATTCAGATCTTTGTATATCTTTCATCATATAGCAGAAAAAAGGGTTGTAGACATTTTCAGAGTCTATGTTTAGAGGAGAGATGAATGGGTTCAAAGAATTGACGAGACTGGGACAAAATTTATCTGGGCTGTGGGTGGTGTCAGTTCTTGACTTTTTTTTTTTTTCCACTACCGGGGATTAAACTCACAACCTCGTCCCTGCCAGACAGGTGCTTACGCCACTGAGCTAAATCCATGGCCCTATATTTTGAGACAGGGTCTCACTATGCAGTTCAGGCTGGTCTTGAGCTCACTTTGTAGCCCAGGCTGGTCTTGAACTCATAACAATACTACTGCCTCAGCCTCTCAAGTGCTGGGATTAAACGGATGTGCCACCAAGCCCAGCTAATGCTTGTCTTCTCAACAGTTAATCTTTCGTGTTAGATGAGATTATAGGAAGAGTACTTGACAGCTGAACACCTTTTGAAGGAACTTCCTTTATTCAGATAAGGGAACTCCAGAGAAACTTGTTCCTGTGCTTTGTGGGAGAAAAATGGGTAAGAAACGGGGTGGGTGGAGAGGAGAGAGACATCTTGTCTTGGTGACTGCTTTTTAAAAGTCAGAGTACTCACCATGTCAAAGCACAAGCTTTGGGCTATATTTTTCTGAGCCCTAACAACAGAAATTGGAGTTTACACAACCAGGGGAGGAGTTAAGGAAGACCCTAAAGAGGAAGAGGAAGTTGGAGAAATAGTCACTAAGAAGTTCTGAACCCTGAGATGAGAGGGTAAGTTAAAACTTGTAAGGAAATCAGAGAAATGAAGGACAACCCCCATGCAAAGTGAGATTTCAAATGTAGGGATCATGTTTAAGGAAAGTTATGTGTCCCTTGGAGACACCTCTGTGAGCCTGTGTTATCAGGTAGCCTGCTTCTAAAAGTGACCTGCCAACTAGTTACCAGATTCTGGGTTGCTCGCCTGTCCTTCTGCAGTTAGGTTCCAGGTTCTCCTCTCAAACATAGAATTGAACAAAACCAGTAAAAAGCAGTGACCAAGTTTATCTGAGAAAGTAAAAGTGAAAAGTGAGGGAGAAACTGGCTCTGCAGAGTGAGCTTGGGTGGAGTCAGAAAGGAAAAAGCAAGATAAAAAGAACACCCTGGAGAAAGCAACATAGGATATTCTGAGGAAAAGCCATGATAGCCAGCTGTTCATGGTTCCAGTGTATCCTTTATACAGTCTAAATCTCTCTCTCTCTCTCTCTCTTTATACTGTCTAAATCTCAAGGAAACCCATGAGAAATTCTACATGTGGGTCTTGAGAGGTCTTGCTGGGATCCCATGCAGATGTCAGATCTAAGCTTGCTCAAGTTCTTGTGAGAAGTCCATGTGCAGGGCTTTGGGACCTGTTCTGTGCATGTGTCCCAGGATCTTATAATTAACAAGTCATGCCTACTTCCCCTGCCAGCTATGCTATCCCATAATTTGCTATCTCACCTGAATCTGCAGTTAACCAGGTCTCACTTAGTTGCTAAATTGCCCAGACTGAGTTCAAACTCATGATCCCCCTACTTCAGCTTCCAGACAGTTGGGATTATGGGCATGTGCTACTACATCTGCCTATGATACTGGCTTTTAAAGTATAGTTTATTTCTTTTATCTCATGTTATAGAAGCCCACAGGTATTTATTTTACAGTAACAGGGGCCTATCTCTTTATATATTTTTGCACTACCATTCTGAACAAGAATAGTCAAAGACGCCAAAGAAGCTCCAAAATATTCATTCCAGGCACCATGAAAGAGAAAAGAGTAAGGTAGGTTTGTCTATTCTTTTTAAAAATACTTTCTGGAAAACCCATATAGCAGCAAGGGATGCTAGAAAATGTAGCTTTTATTTTAGGATAAAAAAAAAAGGAAGCCGGGTGTGGTGGTGCACGCCTTTAATCCCAGCACTCAAGAGGCTGAGGTAGGAGGAGCGTTGTGAGTTCGAGCCCGGCTTGGGCTACAACATGAGCACAAGGCCAGCCTGAGCTACATAGTGCGACCCTGCCTCAAAAACCTAGGGCTGGGAGTTTGGCTCAGTGGCTTAAGTGCCTGCCCTGGCAGGTGTGAGGTTGTGAGTTAGATCCCCAGTGCCGTAAAAAAAAAAAAAAAAGAGAAAAATCAGGTCAGAATGAGACAAAAACTAGACCACTATGAGGAGCCACTCTTCACTCCAAGGACTCAGCCCTGAGTCCTGCCCATCCGATGATGTTTCATTTCCACTTTGTTCTGTTTATTTACCACAAAGTCACAACAACTGCTGTACCTTACTGCCATCTCCTCTGTCCCATACCAGCTGCAATTGCTTCCTGATGATAAGCAAACGGGTACACCACATCCTGTTTTCTCACTCCATGGAAGGCCCTGGCTACCCAGATGTTCTAAATGACAAACTGTCATGTTTAAGCTACTGCCTTTGTTCTCCTTCTGTGCCTTAGCTTGCTTCCCCTTTCCTGCCAAAGGCCCACAAACCCCATGCTCAGGGCTCAGAATTTGGAGCACCTAACTCTGGGTCATCTGGTTTAATAAACCTTGTTTCTTTACACTTCTCCGGAGTGCAGCTCATGTTTCCCACACCACTGGTAAATCTAAAATTGCTGTAACCTTTGGTTTCCTGATTCAGAAACCAACTACGCTGACCCCTTAAGCTACCTACTCCAAGTCAGAGGGCAGCCACTGGGAGCCCTCTCAGGGAACAAGGCAGCACAACCCCACCCTGATTCAGTGGGATCTCCTTTATTGGGTGAGAGTGACTGACAGCTGCACTCTCTCCTCCAGACCAGACTCAGGAAGAGAAGTGGACCAGTTCTCCATCAAGACTTTAGGACAAGGTAAGACCCTGGGGCCTAGTCCCAGTCAGGCCTGTCCCAATAGATAGAAGGGGAGCTTGATCACTTCCTAGGGTCTCAAGTCAGAGACCCCAGTCAGAGATTTCTAGTGGGGGGAGGAGAAAATGTTTAAACTCTGATGATTGTCTAAATGTATGAGAAAGTGTAACCAATTCTTGGCTTGTGATGACTGCTTTGTGCAGCTCCATAGCAAGGAAACCCTGAACCATGGAGTCTGAATGGGCTCTAACCTATGTTTCCATGGTGATGTTGTACAGCATAATGGTGACTTACCTCCCATAATAGGAGATTGACCAGGCCTGGGATTATGAATGCACCTTAGCCAAGACATGCCTAAATTCCTTTGAGGGACACAGTCAGGTGGGCATCTGAGTGACCTCTTCTGGGAACTCCCACCCTTTGTCTCTGCGGCCTCCATTCAAGGGATACCACATGCACCATGGGAAAAGCCCTCAGTAAGCCTACTGTCTTAGACTGTACAATTAAAAATTTCAAGAAAGGGTTTGATAGAGATTATAGAGTAAAAGTAAAATCCTCAAAGCTGTGGGCTGTCTGTGAGGCAAATTAGCCCCAATTCAATTCGGAGTGGCCCCTGAGGGATCCCTAGATACCCAGATGGTCCAAGCAGTATGGAAAATTGTCACTGCTCAGCCAGACTATGCTGATCAGATTCCTCATATTGATTCCTGGCTGGAAATTATTCAGACTCCCACTATGGGTCTGGTTTTGTGTTAATAGGAAGGGAAGAGTCAGGTTTCTGTGGCCATGAACTGGGCTGAAGACCCCCAAAAGAAAAAGTCATTCATCAGAGTGACCCAGAAGAAGACCTCCAGCCTCTACCTTATGCCTGATGCCTCCATCTTCACCTCCTCCACTCATTGTGCCTGATGGTCCACTGCCCTCCAACCCACTGCCCCATCTGCTGCCAGTCCACTCCTTCATTCACACTCCTGGTAACTCCATCACCAACTCGCCCACTCCTCTAACCACCACTACCCTACCAACTGTTAGTCCAACTACCTCTTTGCCTGACACTGAAATAGGTTTCCTGTGGGGAACACCACAAATTCATAATGACTAACTTTGCCTACTTCCCTAAGGGATAAATGGAGACTTGAGATTATGATATCACCCTTTTGAGGCTTTCCATGTACTTTTTTCGGATAGGCCATCCTCTGCCATCCACTAGGACTAAACTAAGACTACTAAGATTAAAAAGAACACTTCAGGACAAGATCCTTGTTAGCATAAGATCATTTCCACCATTTTGAGTCATCCCAGGATTATCTGTTGCCTGCTGAATCATTGACCTCTGAATTTTTCTCTGACCTTCAATCTTCTGCTAGCCCTCCTACATTGTATACAGTCAATAAATAGTGGCTGGTTTGGAGTATCTCTGCACATCCTGAGGTACTGACCTCCCAGCCCCTCCATCATGCATTACTAAATTTGTCCCTGTTTCTTATTGCATCCTTTCACCATACACCTCATACAGGCAATTGGGGATCTTGGTCAGATCCCCAGTAGTTCCCCCCATACTCCTCTCGTCAAGCACCTACACTCAGCTCCAGCTCCTGCTGTCCAACTACCTGTCTATGAGACCTGCCCTCCAACCCCAAGTCCTGGAGAACCTCACTGAGCAGACTGATCCAGCAACTCTATTACCAGCCCATCACCACCACTGACTTTCTCAACTGGAAATGACACACTTCTTTATACTCAGAAAAGCCTCAAGCCCTCACTGACCTCATGGAGTACATCTTTCTGATTCACCCACCCACTTGGGATGACTGTCACCAGTTAATCCTCATCCTCTTCAACCCAAAGAAATGACACAGGATCCTGATAGAGATGAGAAAATATCTTCACGGCAGAGCCCCTGGTGAACACAATCCAGTGGACTGTGCCAAGGCAGCAGCCCCCAACATTAAACCAGAGTGAGACTTTCATGTCAGCACTAGACAGTCTTCCCTTGTGAGGTACCAGGAAGCCATCCTAATGGGGGTCCGTGCTGGTGCCAGAAATCCTATCAACATGTCCAAACTAGCCTCAGTGGTTCCAAAGCCAAACAACTCACTCGGAGATTTCTATAAAGGACCCTGCGAGGCATTCTGAATCTTCATTCTATTGACCTTCAAAACCAATGGACAGCCAACACTACCTTTGTGGCCCAGTCAACTTCTGACATTCAGCACAACTCCAGAATCTCAAAAGATTTGCTGGTATGAATGTTACCCAACTACTTGAGATCATTGCAAAAGTCTTTGCCAACCAAGATTGAGAAACCCAGTGTGAGGCAAACAGAAAAATGAAACAGAAAGTCTCACTCCTTTCCATGGCACTCAGGAGACCAGATCCTTCTCAGGAGACAGGACCACTATGCAAAGGAATAAAACCACATCAGACATCTTGTCCTTATTTACCAACCAATGCATCTATTACAAGAAAATTGGACATTAGAAGAATGAGTGCTCCATTTGAAAGGGGAGAAACACTCAATCAGAGGATCCCCACACACTCCTATCCTCCTTACCAGCCTGAGCCACTGGTTCCCTGCCTGATCAGACTTGCAGAAGTGGACTCAGACTAGGACAGATCAGGCTCCCTTACTCTTGTCCCCAGGAGCCTAAGGACAAAATGACAGTTGGAGGGCAACCAATGACTTTCATGGTTGACACAGAGGCTGACTATTCAGTTGTGACCACCCATGTAAGACCTTCACTGATAAGAAGGTCACTGTCATGGGGGCCTCTGGGTCTCAAACAGCCCAGTCCTTCTGCCAGCTCAATTCTGCCACCTAGAAGGAATTCATGAGGGAGATAACTCATGAATTCCTTTACTTGCCTAACTGCCCCATACCCCTCCTGAGGAGAGACCTGCTGATCAAACTTGAAGTTCAAATAACCTTCACAACTGAGGGACCTGCCAGCCTAACTCTCAACAGCCAAGAATGTCTGATCTTGTTGATGAGCATTCCACGAGAAGAAGAATGGAGGATATACACTATAAATCAAGAAGTCAACACATGCTTGAGGCATATACAGAAGTATGGACTGAAAAATTCCTCATCGGGACTGGCCAAAAACCAGGTCCAAATCATAGAAGCCCTTAAGATTAAAGCAGTATGCCAACCATGGGGCAGCACAAATTTGGAACCAAGACCACATCAATTAGCTATGGGAGATAAGAATCCTCAGAGTCTATCAGTTCCCCTGGAACACACCCCTGTTACCTGTCGAGAAGCCAGGAGGAAATAGATACTGACAAATTCGAGATCCCTGAGCCGTCAACAATACTACCACTCTGTATCCAGTAGTACCCAACCCACACACCCTACTGAGCCTGCTCCCCACAAAAGCAAGCTAGTTAACCTGCCTGCGTCTCAGAGGCATCTTCTTTTGACCCCCCAGAGCTAACCACTCTTTGCCTTCAAGTGGGAAGATCCAAACACTGAACAAAAGACGCACAGCTGATTTGGACCAGACTTCCCCAAGATTTCAGAAACTCTCCCACCTTACTCAGAGAGGTCTTGGCTGCTGACCTGACTGCTTTCCCGGGGGACAAACTAAACTGCACACTGCTCAAATATATGGATGACCTCTTGCTAGCAAGCAAGGCCAAACAACACTGTTGGAGGGGAACACAGTCCCTTCTGCAACTACTCATGGACACAGGCTACAAGGTATCCTGGAAAAAGGCACAGATACATTGGCCTTGTTTGCTACCTGAATTTCATTATAACTAAGAAACATTGGTCCATGGGGACAGAAAAAACAGGTCATATGTTCCCTCTAGAAGCAAATAATAAAAGATAGCTTCATGAGTTCCTAGGAGGAGGTGGGTTCTGGAAGATCTGGATTCTGGGGTTTGCAGAAAAAGCTAAGCCTCTCTATGCCTCCCTCATCGGACCAGAAAATTAGCTCCTAAAGTGGAAACCCCAACAGAAGTCAGCCTTCAGCAAGATTAAACAGCTACTTACCAGCACTCCTGCACTGTGGTTACCATGAAAGCTGATAATGTAATCTCTTTGTTCGTGAAAAGAACCATGTGGCCCTGGGGATCCTGAATCAGACTGTGGGACCCTCACAGACACAGTGGCCTACGTATCCGAACAATTAGACACTGTGTCAGCTGGATGTCTCCCTGCCTCTGCATCCTGGCAATGACTGTCACTCTCATTAAAGAGGCAGATAAACTAATCTTGGTACAAAACCTTCAAGTAAAAGTCTCTCACTCAGTCATGACTCTGATGAATGATCAAGGATAAAAATGGCTGTCAAATACCAGAATAACTCAATATCATGGATTGCTCTGTGAAAACCCCAGAGTTACCCTAGAGAGTGTCCGAATATTAAGCCCAGTCACTTTACTTCCTACAAAAGAGGGCCTCCCAAGACCATGACTATGAAGAAGTCACAGATGAACTGTTCTCCTGCAGGCCTGATCTCGTAAAAAATGTTGACATCCCAATCCAATGCCACCTTGTTTACAGATGGCAGCAGCTTCATCTACAATGGAGAATGCCTGGTAGGACATGCTGTCACAACCAAAGACCAAGTCATTGAAGCAGGGTTCCTTCCTAAGGGCTGGTCAGCACAAAGGGCAGAACTCTGAGCCCTCATCTGAGCCCTCCAGTGGGCTGGGGGAAAGACTCAAGATTTACACTGATGCAAAGTGTACCTTTGCTACAGTCCATGTTCACGGGGCAATATGTAAAGAGAGAAGACTGCTAGCATTGATTTCTTTTTTTTTTTTTTTTTTTTTTTTTGCAGCACCGGGGATTGAACCCACAACCTCGCGTCTGCCAGGGCAGGCACTTAAGCCGCTGAGCCAAACTCCCGGCCCTAGGGAAGACTACTAGCAACAGGAGGAAAAGAGATTAAAAATAAAAAAGAGATACTTCAGCTCCTACAAGCAATCTGGGAGCCAAAGAAGGTCACCATCATGCACTGTCAGGGACATCACAAGGGATCTTATCCCATTACTAAGGAAAATCAACTGGCCAATCAAGCCGCCAAAGAGGCTACCAAACAAACAAGACCTGAGGTCTCCAAGGCCCTACCCACTCTGACTCCTGAAGAAGCCAATGGTTTTGAGCAGGAGGCTGATGCTTTCAACTGCTTCTTCACAGGAGATTATTGGCACCTGCCTAAATCCTATGAAGGAAATAGAGCCCCAGGTATGCCAGAAAATAATTCATGGGATATTGTCTTGAAGAAAGTCTCTGGGCACAAAAAGAAGGAGCTTCCAGGAATGTGGGAGGATGGTGGACACTTTGGGAATTCAGAACTTTCATACCCCAGTAAGTTGCTTACTCCTTTGTACCCAAGAGCTATCAAAAGACCCACCTTGGAAAAACTGCTCTAGAAACCCTCTTGAGAAGATATTTCTATGTCTCAAGACTTCCTTCACTCTATGCCACTGTCTGTCATAGATGCCAAATCTGTGCCTGCAAGAATTCTCTACAGAAGTCGGGCATGGTAGTGCAAGTCTTTAATCCCAAGACTCAGGAGGTCGAGGCAGGAGAATTGCTGTGAGTTCAAGACCAGTCTGGGCAACAAAGTGAGTTCAAGACCAGCCTGAACTGCATAGTGAGACCCTGTCTCAAAATATAAGGCTGGGGATTTAGCTCAGTGGCATGAGCACCTTCCTGGCAGGCCCAAGGTTGTGAGTTCAATCCCCAGTACCAAAAAAAAAAAAAAAAAAAAAAAATCCCCTATAGAGACCACAGTCACTCCCTCCCAGGAATTCAACATATGGGCACCTCACTGTTTGAGGACTTGTAAATAGACTTTATTGAAATAAAACCCAGTTTTTTGTTTGTTTGTTTGTTTTGCAGCACTGGGGATTGAACTCACAACCTCGCGCCTGCCAGACAGGTGCTTAAGCCATTGAGCCAAACTCCCGGCCCTAGTTTTTTGAGGAAGGGTTGCACTCTGTAGCTCAGGTTGGCCTTGTGCTTGCGTTGTAGCCCAAGCTGGCCTTGAACTCACAACGCTCTGCCTACCTCAGCCTCCTGAGTGCTGGGATTAAAGGCATGTGCCACCACGCCCAGCATAAAACACTGTTTTACATGCAAATACCTGCTGGTGATTGTCTGCACTTATTCAGGATGAATAGTGGCTAAACCAACCAAAACAGAAAAGGCCCAAGAAGTTATCCAGCTCCTCTCTGGGTGAATGATTTGGGGATGAAAATGTACAATTTATGTACCATTGTTGCCCCTTGATTACCATGTTCTGAAAAAAGAAGTTATCCAGCTCTTCCTCAAGGAAATCATTCCATGATATGGCTTTCCCTAGCAATCAGGAGTGACAATGGACCTGCCTTCATGGCCCAAACTGTCCAAGACCTCTCAGACCTTTTAAAGATTAGATAGAACCTACATGCTGCCTTCTGGTCACAGAATTCAGAAAAAGTAGAATGCATAGATTGGACCCTAAAGTCCATGTTGACTAAGTTCTGCCAAGAAACAGGAGCAACTTGGATATAGATGTTTCCCCAGCCCTGCACAGGATTTGATGTGCTCCTGGACCCACAGGTTATTCACCATATGAGATGTTTGGAAGACCTCCTAAAATTATTAATCACTTTTGGAGAGACATTAGACAGTTAGGAGACAACTATGTTGCCCAGGAATTACAAGTACTAGAGAAGGTCTCTCAAATTAACAAAACCATTCCTAGAGAGAGTACCTATCCCCACTGGTGATCTGGTAAACACATTTCAGCCAGGGATTTGGTCTGGGAAAAAGGAGCCCCCCCATCTCATCTGCACTGGGCCTCATAATATTGTGCTTGTTACCCCCACTGCTGTTAAAGTTGCAGGCATCATCACCCTGTGGATCCACCGTATCAGACTTAAAAGGGAATATTCTCAGGACTACCAGTCAAATTGACCAACCATCCTGATCCCCAAAACCCACTCAAAACCCGACTCTAATGCAAGTCACTCCAGCCCAGACCCAGCCTGACTCCACGTTCCACAGATCACTGGCCTGCTCTGGTCACACATGAAGTTGACCAGTCTACACATGACTGAAGGCTGAGGACACATTTCATGAGACACCTTAGACTACACCATAGACTTATTCCTGGTTTCTGTGTCTCCTTGGACTACCTGCCCTGTTTTTTGCCACTGGTCTAGCAGAAACAGCCCCAAAAGCTTGGTCCTTGAGTGAAAGGTGTCTCTTCACTTTAACCTTTGTCCTATGGGTGGGTTGCTTCCAAGGAATCACCTGTCTCCTATAAAATTAAAAATGAACCCCTTCACTGGGCTCACTTGGGTCCTAATCTTGTCCCTTCCATTCACACAAAAAGACTTTTGAGCCCTTAACCCACTGCCCTCCTGCTCCTCCAATTGCAATTGGGCTACTAGAATTTTGAGCTTACAAATGTATATCAGCTGGCTGCCATCATTGGGCTCACACATATGTCTACTGAGGGACACATGCCCCAGACCTCTATGGAAAAATTTATAAATATTGCCTAATCATAGGTAGGGGTCAACAGTGTCACCACAGGACAGGACAAACCATCTGTTGGAAGACCATTTTAAACAGTAATTGGTAAGGGGTTCAGTTCAGGCTTAAAATGAACAAGATCACACCAAACAAGATTTCAAAAGGAATTTACGCCAATGGGGAAAATACAAGAGGGTTCTCCTAAACACCATCTTGATAGAGGCAGGAACTGCAACATGAGTTGGAGCTGGAATAGGAGGGTCCTCAGTGGGATTCAATTTTAAATTGTCCCAACATCTCTCTTTGATATGAATCAAATTGCAAACTCCCTGGCCACCCAACAGCATCAAGTTAACTCCTTGGCTGGGGTGGATCTTCAAAATAAATGAGCCCTTGATCTCCTTACAGCCGAAAAAGAACATATCAGTTCCTGGGAGAAGAATATTGCTACTTTGTTAACCAGACTGGAGTATTCATGCCTGAAATTAAAGAACTAAAAGAAAAAGCAAAAAGGCTTACAGAAGAGTCAAACAAGGGCTGGGTTTCCCCCTGCACTGGACAGTCTTCCTGATTCATCTTTTTACTAGGACCCTCAGTTGCCTAGTGCTCCTGCTGCTCTTTGAATTTTCAGACTACTCACAGACTTTCTCCACAACCAGATCCAAGCTTTCACTCAGCAATCGGTAAGACAATGCTTAATGCCAACCCTATGTACCAGCCTGTTCCCAGAGATGACACACAATAATAGTGATGCCCCATAAGGCTACACCTGTAAAGGGGTATCAAAGGGGAGATTGAGACAAAAAACAGACCACCATGAGGACCCCCTTTTCATTGTGAGGACTCAATCCCGAGCCATGCCCATCAGGTGATATTTTGTTTCTACTTTGTTCTATCTCTTGACCACAAGGTTACAACAGCTGCTGTACCTTACTGTCCCCCCACCATTTCCTGTACCAGCTGAAGCTGCTTCCTGATGTAATAAACAAACAGCGTCACCACATCCTGTTTTCTCACTCCACAGCTGGCCATGCCCACTCAGATGTACTAAATGACAAACTGTCATGTTTAAGTAACTGCCTTTGTTGTACTTCTGTATTTTAGCTTGCTTCCCCTTTCCTGCCAAAGGCCCTATATAAGTCCCACAAACCCCATGCTCAGGGCTCAGAATTTGGAGTGCCTAACTCCTCTGGGTAAGCTGGCTTAATAAAGCTTATTTCTCTCCATTTCTCTGGAGTGTAGTTCATGTTTCCTGTGCCACCAGTAAATCTAAAATTGCTGGAACAAGAAGACAAGTAGCAGTCTTTGCCATAGTCCTCTCATGTGTATGTTCCTGCTTTTCACACAGAGAACCTTCACTGGGAAAGAGAGCTCCAAAGGGTCACCCGACCCCTGCCCTAAAGTCAAAATCCAGAATCTCTGGTTTCTTGTCCAGCTATAGTAGAATGTGGCCCAAAAACTCATAAACTAAAAGTTACTTGTTTTATTCCCTCACTCATACTCAATATATAATGGTGAAATAGAATTAGGATAACTGTTATGGTTTATACATTGTGTCAACTTGAGAAGTCTAGAAGCTTAATTAAGTAACTCAGCTGCTGTACATCCTGGGGTGTAGAGCACACGCAGTTACCTGTTCATTGTGTCAATTTGAGAAAGTCCAAAGTTTAACTAAGAGACTCAACAGGGAGCCAGGGTTCTTACTTTGTAAACATCCTCAGCCTGTGCAAGGGAAGGCAAGGAGATTTCTGAATGTTACAAGCACCCTGGGGGGGGGGCGGATCTGTGTACAATATAAGGGAGGAGAAGAGGTTTGCTTTTGCCCCTTTTACTCTGGCTGCTTTGCTCAGGTGCTGTCTTGAAGTGTTGCCCCAGTGCCATGCCACCCTGCCTTGGAGCCAGCTGACTATGGACTGAAACCTTCAAAAGCTGTAAGCTAAATAAACCTTTCCTTCCCTAATTTTGGGTATCAGGTGTTTTGTCTCAGCAACAAGTGAAAAGTAACCAAGACAGAATTTGGTACCAGGAGTGGGGTCTGTTGCTGTGACTAAACCTGACCATGTGGTTCAAGAGCCTTTGGGAATGGCTTGTGGGAAGAGTTTGGAAAGGTTCAGAGATGTAACTTGAATGCGTAGAGCTGGAACAGCTTAGGCTGTTCTGTATGGGAGATTCTGGTCAGAGTTCAGGAGACCAGAAGGCTGATAGAAAGCCTGCTGGTAAAGACCAGGCTCGGGAGGTTTCTGCTGGGAAAAAGGACTGTATTGGTTTTTGGACTCCACATGATGTGTGTTATGGCTTGGCAGAAAGTTTGTCTGCATTCTGCTCATGCCCAGAGACATTGCCTAGGACTGAGATTAAGGGCAGAGGTTCCAATGCTTTGTATTCCTCTGTTTGTAACTTTTGGAATGGTAATATTTATCTTGTGCCTTTGTGTGTTGGATGTGTTTAACCTTGTTTTCATTTGTACAGGGGGTTATGGTTAAGAGTTTGCCATAGATCTTGGAGGAGATTTGGGACATGGACTTTTCAGCAATGCTGAAATTGTTAGGACTTTGGCAACTCTTGCAGATGGACCAAATGCCTTTTGCATAAAGGGATATGCATGAGTCTTTGGGAGTTCCAAGGACAAAATGTTGTTTCAAATGTAATATAATGTTGATAGACTTAATGCTGATTCTTAAGGATTGTTAAGATGTGTTATAATGTTCAAGTTTCAAAATGTTAAGAATAAGCATGCCTTTGTATCTGGAGACTGACTTAAAGAAATGTGTCTGGTTGCCAAGTTGACAAGGGGTGGATTGTTATGGTTTATACATTGTGCCAACTTGAGAAGTCTAGAAGCTTAACTAAGTAACTCAGCTGCTGTACATCCTGGGGTGTAGAGCACAAGCAGTTACCTGTTCATTGTGTCAATTTGAGAAGGTCAGAAGTTTAACTGAGAGACTCAGCTGGGAGCCAGGGTTCTTACTTTGTAAACATCCTCAGCCTGTGCAAAGGAAGGCAAGGAGATTTCTGAACGTTACAACCACCCTGTGTGTGTGTGTGTGGGGGGGGGTCCTGTGTGCATTATAAGGGAGGAGAAGAGGCTTGCCCTTGCCCCTTTTTTCTCTGGCTGCTTTTGCTCAGGTGCTGTCTTGAAGTGTTGCCCCTGCCATGCCACCCTGCCTTGGAGCTAGCTGACTATGGACTGAAACCTCCAAAAACTGTAAGACAAATGAACCTTTCCTTCCCTAATTTTGGGTGCCAGATGTTTTGTCTCAGCAATGAGTGAAAAGTAACGAAGACAATAACCTTAATTAAATGTTTAGTTGGAGCTAGGTGTAGTGGTTCAAACCCATAATTCCAGAAATTTGGGAGGCTGAGGCAGAAAGTTTGCAAGTTCTCATCCAGCCTAGGCAACTTGATGGTTTATGGAATCTATGCCTCAAAATAAAAAATTTAAAAAGAGCTGGGGATAAGTGGGCATGGTGGCACATGCCTGTAATCCCAGCATTCAGGAGGCTGAGGCAGGAGGATTGTTGTGAGTTCAAGACCAGCCCGAGCTACAAAGTGAGCTCAAGATCAGCCCGAACTGCATAGTAAGGCCCTGACTCAAAAACAAAACAAACAAACAAACAAACAAATGGGCTGGGGCTATAACTCTGTGAAGGCCAAGGTTCAATCCCCAGTACCAAATAGCAAACAAACACCACCAAAACCAAACAAAACCCTACATCAGTTGGTAAAAGGAAGATAGGAAACACAACTCACACAGTCATCCTTAGAGATCATAAAACCCTGGCTGGGAGTGGTGGTATACACCTGTAATCCTAGCACTTGGGAGACTGAGGCAAAAGGATCATCTCAAGTTTGAGACCAGCCTGGCTACACAGTGAACTCAAGACCAACTCTGTCTAAAAAAAAAAAAAAAAAAAAAAAAAAAAAGGAAAAAATCATCAAACCCTGTTGTGCAGGAGTTTCAGAGTCTTTCTGAAGTCCTAGGAATGTATAGTATTTTTTTGATTAGCCTATCAGGCTGCTCTTGGCTTTTTTGTTTGTGTGTGATAAATTATGTCATTTATTGTCCTTGTTATTGACTGAATTATGTCCCATTATGTTCATACCTTGAACCCCTGACCCCCAATGTGACTGTTTTTAGAAATGGGGCCTTGAAACAGATGATTAAGGTTAAATGAGACCTTGAGGGTGGGTCCCTAATTCAATGATTGGTAACTTATCAGAAGAACAAGAGACAACAGGGATGAGAACACACAGTGGAAATGTCAGGTAAAGACACAGCAAGGTGTCTCTGAAAACAAAGGAGAAAAATCTCAGGAAACACCAAACCCACTAATATTTTAATCTTGAACTTTCAGCCTACAGAACTGCAAGCAAAAATGTTTCCACAGTTTAAGCCACCCAGTCAGTGGTATTTTGTTATTCAAAGCATGGAAGATGAAAATACATTGCTTCAGGGCCCATGATTTTCTATTTTAGAAGTTCCTCCTTAAGCAACCTTCTCCATGACCCTATCTGAGTCTGGTACTAGAAAATCAGGCATTTTTGGAGAGGCACATTGTTTCTTGAGCTTATTTTCTATTTGTGTGAGTTTGCGGATTACTTTAAGGGTTGAATAGATATAGATTAGTATAGGCAATATGATTCTTTGAAATAGGAATTTCTTTTACTTACTTTTCCTTCTTTCTTTTTTTTTTTTTTTTGGTCGGTACCAGGGCTCAAACTCACAACCTCGCACCTGCCAAGCAGGTGCTTAAGCCACTAAACCAAACTCCTGGCACTAGTTTTTTTGAGGCAGGGTTGCACTATGTAGTTCAGGCCGGCCTTGCTCACACTGTAGCCCAAGTCAGCCTTGAACTCACATCACTCCACCTACCTCAGCTTCCCAAGTGCCGGGATTAAAAGCATTTGCTGCCATGTCTGGCTTTACTTTTCATTCTTATAATCAGAAACTCCTCCCTATTTTAAGTACTGGGGATTTGATCACAGGGCCTTCACACAGAAGTACACCCTGGCCCTTTTTAATTTTTATTCTGAGCCACTAACTTGCCCAGATTGGGCTCAAATTTGCAATCCTTTTGCCTCAATTTCCCAGAGTATTAGGATTACAGGTGGGTACCACCACACCCAGTTTGCTGCCAAGTTTCTTATCTGAAAATAGTTTTTAGAAAACAATTGAAAATTAGTCTTTTACTTACTTGTATTGCATTTTGTCTATTCATTTCTTTCAATTTAATGGAGGCTGCCTTTTTTTTTTTTTTTTTTTTTTGAGATAAGGCCTGGTTTTGTAGTTCAGGCTGGCCGCAATCATTTTGCGTCAGCCTCCAGAGTGCTAGGATTACAGGCACATGCCACCACACCCAGGGAGGCAACTTTAAAGTCATTTAAAAGAGACCTAAATGGGAGAAAATTACCCTTAATCTACTTTTTATCAGCAGGCTAATGGTTTTGTATGATGAGGCACTGGTTTTATCTTGCAAATGTTGCAGGTTTTCAACTACTGCTGCTAAATGTTTCAGTTTTGGTTACAAACACAGGTGCCCTTTCATCCTTATAAAGATTCAAATTATCAGGTTCAATTGCAGGCCTCAAATAGTAGCTCTTTTGGCAAAGTTATGGTCCCTTTCACCTCTGCTCCTCTACTGCCTTTTTCCAGGTTTAAGGGCTTTCTAAAAGTGTCAAGAAAGAGCCAGTACACACAAAAATCATTAACTTTTTTTGTTATTTTTTCTAAAGCTACAATTTCAATTAGCATGTCTTTTTTCAAGTAGGACGGGGAAATGTTTGCAAATTATCAATCTTATGATATTGAAATCTATACCACCTACTGCCCAACTTCTAAACCCAGAACCATAGTCTTTATGTTAGGCAGAAGACTACACTTCCAAGTACTTACTCTCATTATTATAGATAGCTAATTTAGATACAAATTAATGTGCAGTCAGAGAGGGAGTGGGCCTTCAAGGAAGTCAGCACAAAAGAAAGGTGGAGGGGCGGGGGGTGGGGGGAGTGGGGGGGATAAAGACATCATGTGTTTGGAGGCAAATCTGAAGAGTTAGGCCTCAGGATATAGATACAGTAGCCAGGCCCATAAAATAAACAGCAATTTGAGATTACAATGTAATTAGTACCACCTGGCTCAGATAGTGATCAGACACATAGGTGGGTGACCAAGACACCTGGACCCACACATTGCCTTTCCAAAAATTCTTTCCATGTTTCCACATACCCTTGCTACATGACTTGTTTCCCTATTAGATCCATGTTACCTTAGCATCTAAACTTGTAATCCTATGGGTTGATGATGCTGCAGTTTGACCTACATTGTATCCACATTGTTATTTTCTGGTATAAATTACCCCGACAAAGAGTCTCAGTGGCCACCAACTTAGGACCCCTCCTGGAAACCCAGGAACAATTCTCCTTATTTCCAATACAACTCTCCTAACTTCCTTCTTTGGTTTGCCACTTCATTCCAACCACCATGCAAACACACACAAAGAAATTCAGTCACATGAAACACAGAAACCTAAAACAACGGATGTCTCAATAAGATTGTTTTTTTTTTTCTTTTTCATATACATTAAGTTGAAAGTAAACAAAGCAGAATTTGAAAACAGCTCCAGCACCCTCAAGGATTCAGGCTTTCTTCTGTTTTATTGTTTTTCCATGTTCAAAAACTCTCACATCCCCTGCTGAAGTTTCTAGCTAGTTGTAATTGAGGTAGGAGATTAGGGCATGGCAGACTGGCTGGAAGACAGGATGTGATCTGTTAGTTACAAATATGCAGAGTGGAGGCTAAACAGCAGGATGTGACCTCTATATCCCTAGCTCTTTCTAAATGTTATTTTTATTCTATTTCTTTTAATCAATCAATTAAATAGTTTATTTTGTAGAACCAGGGACTGAACCCAGGGCCTTTGCACTGAGCTACATCCCTAACTCTTTTTTATTCTCAGACAAGGTCTTGATAAGTTGTCAGACTGGTCATGAACTTGTCCTCTTTCTGCCTGAGCCTCCTGATTCACTAGGATTACAGGCATGATATATACAGCATTTTTTTCTTCCTTTGGTGGCAGTACTGGGAATCTAGGAGTCCTCTACAACATTCTCAACTTTTTTTATTTTTTATTTTGAGACGGATTCTCACTAAGTCACTATGTTGCCCAGGCTGGGCTCAAACTTGTGATCCTTTTGCCTCATTTTCCTAGAGCTCTGGGAGTACCACATCAGCTACAAAGACAATTTTGGAGATATGAACCCAATACTATTAGTTAGAATTTAGCTTTATGGCCACACAGTCACTGAAAGAGATACTTTCTGCCAGTTATGTGAATTCAGCTTAATTGTAAAGCTAGGAAGAAGAGGATTGGGGAAAGAAGGCGGGGAGGAGAGGGGAGAAAAGGGGAAAGGATGGGTAGGGTAGGGTAGGGCAGGGAAGGGAAGGGTAGGGAAGGGCAAGGAAGAGAAGGGCAGGGCAGGGCACGGCAGGGCAGGGAAGAGAAGAGAGAAGAGAAGAGAAGAGAAGAGAAGAGAAGAGAAGAGAAGAGAAGAGAAGAGAAGAGAAGAGAAGAGAGAAAATATCCTCTTTTCCTACACTGTCCAGAAAAAATGCTCAGCAGTTTGAGTTGTGTACTATTTCTGTGCCAGAAATTTCTTTGTTTGGCACACCCACTTGCAAGTATGGCTAGCAAATAAATCATTTGTATGAGAGAGCCAAATGACCAACTAAAAATTGTGGGCTTTACTACTAAGAGGAAAACAAAAGCAGATATATTTGCTACCAAATAGTCTTGGCTCTAGCAGGTCAATTACATAGCAAGGAACCATTACACTAACAACTCATTAAATGTGTATGTCAGAATATGGTTCAGGAAGACCCTACACAGTCAGTTCTTTGTTGATTCACTCTGACTTGAATAAACGTTTTTTAATAATCTTTTCTTTTAAAGAACTGTTTGAAGTTTGTAGCAAAATTGAGCAGAAAGTACAGAGAGTTCCTGTACTTTCTGCCTATCCCCACAGTCTCCCCCATCTTCAATGGATGATTTTTATATTCACCACAGGGAAGTGAAACATAACCTCCTACTTCTTTTTTTTTCAATTTTTTAAATTTTAAGCAAAAAGAAAGTAAGAAACCAAAGCAAAACAATTTCACAACCAGCCAATAAGAGAGTAATAATCATCAGCACATTGCATATTATTATATTCACAGAAATTATTTAGGATGAAAGATATAGACATGAAACATTATCCAAAAAATTATTGGCACAAAACTTTTGCCTCAATGAATCAAGAGAAACCAGCTATATGACTATCTTTTTTGTTATGAGTTCTCTATTGTTTTCAAATAACCTCCTACTTCTTAATAGTCCTTCACTCTCATCATTAGCACAAAAAACAAAACAAAAACTCATCTGATTTTAGAGTATGAAGCTACTTCACTAAGACCTAAATCTTAACTTATAAAATATAAAGAAATAAAATAAATGTTCCATTCACTTTTGTAAGTTTACATTTACTACTAAGAGGAAAACAAGTTTACATTGTTAGCATATTTCATGAAAGTTAAATGATTAAAAAAAACCAGCACAGACCAGGTGTATTTGTTGTGCTCCAAGGGTGCATGCAGTGTTCCTCCATATTTCTGTGTTCTGCACCTGTGAATTTAGCCACATTTTTCTATTTGTGGAACAAATAAAAATTATTATTGCTTTAATAACACAAAGCACATTATGTTAAATTTGACCAATTATTTGTTAATGTGATCTTGACAGATTGAGGTAGGAGTTCAGGAGGTGGTCAACTGGTTTAGCAAGTGAGCATGACCTGTCAATCATGGAGATCCAGGACACATGCACAAAAGTTTCCAAGCCCTGAACCTGGGACCAATCAGAAAGTGGTATCTTCAGATCTTCTGGCATGAAATCAAGCAAGTTTTTGATACGATGGCCTAGTTCTAGTGTCAGCCTGAAGAATGAAGCATGCAAAAGGCCTCTGCCATTAACTGTGAATTCTGTCGGTGGCCTGCTGTCATGCTGCAGAGCATAGTACTTTTCCTACCTTTGTAAACGTAACACTTTGCTATCTTTTTCACATGTCTTGCACAATTCTTTGTTCAGGACACCAAGGGCCTGGAAATAGTCTATAGAATCTCTGAAACTGGTAGCAGGATTAGTCCCAGGGGGTCAGAGACTTGTATTTTAGGACCATCGGTAGGTAATCTTACTCTCTATTCCCCCTGCAATTCCTCTAAAAAGAGATTAACCCTTTTATTTCACAAAGATGTTAAAGAAAAACATGAAGCCTATTAGACACCAAGCATTGAGAGCTCAGAGAAGTTACTTGTCAAGCAGGAAGCACAATTAAGCACTACAAGAAGACTCTTGGGAATAAGATGTGCAGGACAGAAAAATAAATTTAAAATATAGTAAACTATATCTGTCTCATTACCAGGGACCTGGCCAAGATCCCCAACTACCTGTATGAGGGGTAGAGTAAAAGGATGAAATAAGAAACAGAGACAAATTTAGTAATACTAGAAGGAGGGCAGGGAGGTCAAAGCTTCAGGCCGGGCAGAGACAAAGACACACCAAGCCAGCCACTATTTACTGGGTGTTTTCAATGATACGAGGGGCTAGTGGAAAATGCAAGGTCAGCAAAGACTCAGAGGTCGATGACTCAGTGAGCAACAGATAATTTGGGATGACTCGAGAGGCCAGAGATGATATTATGCCAAGAAGGATCTTGTCCTGGAGTGTTTTTTATTCTTAGTGGTTTTAATTTAGTCATGGTGGGTGGGAGAGGTTGGCCCATCCCTAGAGTTGATGGGAAATCTCAAAAGGGTGACACTGATAATCCCAAACCTCTATTTATCCCTTAGGGAAGTATGCAAAATTACCATTGTGAGTTTGTGGTGCCCAACATCTCATGTTAGGAAATCTACCCAAATCTACTGCCTCAATTTCTCCAGATAGAAAAATTAGGAAAGAAAAGTTGAGAAAGCAAAGTCTCTGGTATCATTAGCTGCTGATCTCTGTGCTTATCAGGTGTGTAGGCACTAAGCTTACTAGAAGTGGTCCACATGTGCATTTTGGGTCCATCTTAGGATGATGGCATGCAGGTGCTTCCACTGTGTATGTGAGGACCCCCTTGGGATTACTGCCACTCTTTTATTTGATATAAAGCAGGGTTATTTTGTTAAGTCTGAATCAGAGACAGTAGGTTAAATATAGGGGTCTGTTAAGTGAAGCTTTATCAAAAATATAACACAAAAGCAATTTAACGTGGGAGTAGTAGAATAATATGAGTAAATTTCTGTCAAGATGTAAATAACTGGCTGGCTGTGCTGGGGTCTGCCTCTAATCCTAGCATTTCAGAGACTGAGGCAGAAGATCACAAATTTAAGGTAAAGACCAGCTGAACAACTCAATGGGACCTTGTCTGAGAAAGAAAGAAAACAAGGAAAGGTCTGAGAATGTAACTAGTAGTGGAGCACTCTGAGTTTGACTCTCAGTGCTTAAAAAAAATATAAATATATATATTTTATATAAATGTATATGTATATCAAGAGAAGGAAAGCAAAAAATATTAACAAACTTCCTATACTATAAAGTGAGTCAACAACGATTGATTTAAATTTGCTAAGACTTTCTTAAACTAAATTCTTGTTACTGAACAAAATGTTAAAATTAACATTTTTTTTCCTTTCTTCCTTTCTTTTCTCTTTATTTTTTCGTT
This sequence comes from Dasyprocta punctata, assembly GCA_004363535.1. Classification (NCBI taxonomy): domain Eukaryota; kingdom Metazoa; phylum Chordata; class Mammalia; order Rodentia; family Dasyproctidae; genus Dasyprocta; species Dasyprocta punctata. Next base: position 2,904 of record RJWM01012835.1, on the reverse strand, counting down.
TTTTTTTTTTTTTTTGGTATTGGGACTCGAACTCAGGACCTTGCACTTGCCAGGCAGGCACTATGGTGCTAAGCTATATCAGTCATTTTTCTTGGTTTTTTAAAGACTGGGTCTCATTGCATAGTTCAAACTGATTGGCATTGAACTGACTACGTGGCCCAGATTAGTCATGAATTCCTGGTACCCCTCTTGTCTTAGCCTCCTGAGTGCTAGGTTTATAGATAAGCACCCTAATGTCCTGATAGCTTTTCTTAATTTTAAACATTTTAAAATTATTTCTCAAAGTCAAAATTTTTTTAAAAATTGCCAATTTCCTTGCAATCTTGTTTCTTTAGGAAGTCAGACTTAATGTACAGACCACTAGTAACAAAATTTAGTACTCAACAGGTCTTTACATGCAGACCTTAAAAACGTGTCTTTTCAAATTTCATTTACAACTGAGATTCTTCCACTTTTTTCAAAAGGAGACAACTAACTCACTGTAGATTATATTGGTCTCCATTTGTACAACAGATTCTGCCTGGTCAAGGAAAAGTCCTATGAGCTCCAAAAGATGTAAATCGCCAAAGTACCAAAGGGTTACTTACTGTTGCACCAGAATTTTATCTGCAGGCCTTATTTGCATTTGAATGTGGAGTAACAGGGAAGAACCAGGAAGACAACCACCTTTCTCCCCACGGAGACATAAAAATTGAAGGAAAAAAATCTAAAATTGTTTTCCACTTGTCATTTACAGAACCGGAAACTAGACTCCTGTGAAAACATTACAGCTTCCCGTTTTTCTGTCACAAGTTTTCATACTGACTCAATTTTTGGTGGTGATTAACAACAGAACTAGAAGAAAAAAAAAAAAAAAGATGAAAAACAAAACCACTGCCATCAGTTTGTCTTTAGAACCTGAAAGAAAAGTAAGGAATGGAAATACACATAGAGAATGACAATTTCTTCTTAACCCCCTTAGTTCTTTAGTTGGAACAAATCCTTGTAACAAAAGACAGATTAACAAGAGAAAAGGAGTTTACTAATGCATGCAGGGCATCTTATGAGGCAGAAACCTCAATGAAAAGTAACTCAAAATGGTGGCTTGGAACTCCACTTATAAAGCGTCTTCAACAAAGAAGGAATTTGTAGAGAAATGACAGGATGCGAGGAAGCAAATTTGGTTCCCAGGGGCAGAAAACTGTGGGAACATAAATATGTGGGGGGAAACTGATGGAGTAAGGTCTGTTTGCAGATTCTGTTGGTGCTGCCTCTGGGCAGACAGGAATCTGGAGTTGTTTTCAATCAAGAAGAATTTATATTCTGTCTTAGGGTCGAAAAGCAGAATTGAGAGAGCTCCCTTCCTCTTTTAAATGACACAAATTTGTCTTCTCACAGTTTCCATATGAGTCACGTGGGACACAAGTTAGTGGGAACTTTTGCTTAAGGTTCCATTAAGTGGAAACCAAGCTATCAGCTAGGCTATCAACAAACTCATCCGAGGCTCCAGTCCTCATTTTAGTTTCCTCATAGTTGGCAGGGATCTGTTCCTTATTGAATTAGTCCATGTTTGCTGCTATGACAAAAAAATCTGGAGATGCAAGGGCTTGTGTCTTGTGACCTTCCTCTTGGCATTCTCAAGGGCATGTAGGGAATCACATGGCAAGAGGCAGAGAGAATATGTCTCCATTTGCTGCTACTTGACTGCCTTCAGTTCAAACATAATTTCTATATCAGAAACATGCTTTGGTTTATATATTCTGATTTCTTTCAGCGAGACTATGCTTTTGTACCAGAAAAGAAAACCAAAGAAGGTGTGAATGTAGCAGCAACTGAAAGTGAGAAAGAAGACAACAGCCTACAGAGCAAGAAAGGAGAACAGAGGCCTGTCACAGGCATAACACTTGACTGAGCAACAGCTTGAAGTTCATGTGTTTGCTCAACAAGTCACAGCATTCTGCACTGACCATCTACGGTCATCAGTCTTACATATACCTCCTCTTGCATGTCTAAGAACTCACACAAGTGAAAACGGGGGAACCACATTCAGTGATGGACCTCTCTCAAGCTTTTTGATGCCAACAGTTCCTAGAAGAATTTCTCCCTCATTTTTCATGGCCTCTTTATTAAGCTATGTTAAGGTGGTGTCTTTGTTACTTTTCTTGTTACTAAGACAAAATACCTGACACCCAAAGTTGAAGAGGGAAAGGTTTATTTGGCTCATAGTTTGTAGAGGTTGGCTCCAAGGCAGGGTGGCTCAAAGGCAGGGTGGCACATGGCAGAGGGCCAATAGTTCATGGCAGCAAAGACAACAAGAGCAACAAGTGAGAGAGACACAAGCCACTTTCTATCCTTTATATTGTCCCAGGATTAGGGAGGTAGCAATCCAATCAATGAGCTGATCTACCTTTAATCACAGCACCCTTAATCCCAGCATTGCGCTAGAAATCAATTGCACACTCTAGATTCAGCCATCTCCAAACCTAGTGTGGTGGTACACACCTGTAATTCCAGCACTTGGGAGGCTGAGACAGGAGAATCATCATGAATTCAAGGCCAGGCTGGGACACATAGTAAGTTCAGGTAAGCCTGAATACATAGCAAGGTCTGTCTCAAAAAAAAAAACAAACAAACAAACAAACAAAAAAAAAAGATTCAGCCATCTCAAAACAAACAAACAAATAAACTTGTGACCACATGAGGCTTTGGTGGAGACATCTAGACACAAACCATTATAGGTGAGTATTTAGCAGCATAACATAAATAAAAATGAGACCATGAAAAATGGCATTGTGTTAGTCAGCTTTCTGCTGTGACAAAATACCTGAGAAAATCAATTTAAAGGAGGAAAGATTTATTTTAGCCAATGGTTTCAGTCCATGGCTAGCTGACTTCCTTGCCTTTAGGCACATGGTAAGGGAGAAC